>WSFP011514042.1:0-12911 GCA_009831015.1 Picea engelmannii | reverse complement strand
GGCCCATACAATATGGGAGAATCCCAAAACAAACCTATGGTAGAAAGTGGCAAGGCCCAAGAAGCTCCGAAGCTTAGTGAGTGTTGTTGGGGCTGGCCAGTCACGGATGACTTGGATCTTGGCTAGATCAACATGTACGCTATTTTGATCAATGATGTAGCCTAGGTAATGGACCCTGTCCATGCCGAAGGAGAATTTTTCCAAGTTGGCGTATAGCTTGTGCTGCCATAGGGTGTGCATAACCTGCTGAATATGCTGCAAGTGTTTGACCCAAGTCTTACTATAAATTAGAATGTCATCCAGATACACCACTACAAAGGTATTGGTGAATGTTCACAGGATATCGCCCATCATCCTCATGAAAGTGGCTGGAGCATTTGTCAAACCAAAGGGCATAACCAACCATTCAAAAAATCCTTCCTTTGACTTGAAGGTGGTCTTCCATACATCTGTCTGTTCTATCGAGACCTGGCTGTAGCCAGACTTCAGATCAATCTTATTGAAGTATTTTCCCCCATGAGTTGATCAAGGAGGTCATCGATTCGGGGAATCGGGTACCGGTTTCTGACTGTGATTTTATTCAGAGCTCGGTAATAAATATAAAGTCGCCAGGTTCCATCTTTCTTTTGTACCAACACGATTGGGCTCCCACAAGGTGATGAGCTGGGGAAGATGTGCCCCTTGTGGAGAAGTTCCTGGATCCGTTGCTTGATCTCCTCATTCTCTGACAGAGATGATGGACTGGCCCATTGGGCAGTGGTGTGTCAGGGGTCAGATCGATGGGGTGCTTGAACTGGCAGTGCAGAGGTACCCCTGTAGGTGAGGAGAAGATATCTGAGTATTCTTCCATGACCTTATCTACTTGCTTCTGCTGTGTGGAGAGGTCGGCTGCAGAGCCCCTGGATGTGGCTGTGATCTTTCGCTTATTCTGAGAGTGAATCATGAAGAAGAAAAGATTCCTCATCTGAGAGATGACCTTCCTGCATTGCTTAGCAGAGATAAAGGAAATAACACTAGGTAGGACTGCCTTAAGTATCCTATACAATTTCCTGTTCAAAGTAATAATACAACTATGAGGCCTAGACTCATATACGACATAGCGTTTCCATAAATAAGGTTGGCCCAAAAGAACATCACAAACTTCGAGAGGAGCAACATCACACAATACCTCGTCTTTGAAGGGCTTGATGTCGTACGACAGTCGGCACCGTTGGTTGATGCGAAGATCGCTTCCTTGGTGGAGATATCCAATGGTGTAGGGTTGTGGGTGCGACGTTGTTTCCAGGGCCATCCTCTTCACGACCTCTACTAAGATGAGGTTATTCTGGCTACCGTTATCAATGATGAAGTGCAGCGGGGTGCCTTTTACATACATCTGTGAAAGGAAGAGGTGCTCTCCTTCTTCTAGCTCGTTTGGTTCACTAGGCTGGAGTTTGGTGGTAGCAACGGTGGCATTGGGTTCCGTGTCAATGATCTGTCTTCCCCTTTCTGGTTTTGGCTCAGAGTCAGAATCCGCATCTGATTCAGAGGCTTTCATTTTAGCCACCAAGGACTGCTTTGAGCGACAGTCAGTAGTGTTATGCCAATGACTCTTATGGAAGTGGCACCACTTCTCGGTATCTTTCTTTGTCTTTCCGGTGTCCTTCTTTGCTTGCGGCTTGGACTGGTTGTCCTGAAACTGTCCATATTTTCTCTGTCCTTTGTTCGGTGGGTTGGGGCCACACTTTTCTGGATTTTGTTGTGAGGGGTTCCTAGGCCCAAATTTTCGTGTCTTTTGTTTGAGCTTCTATTTGATTTTGACGACATATCGGTAGGTCACGCCCAAGGATGAGATGTCCAGAAATTCCATTTCATTATAGATGTATCTATGTAGAGCACCACAATACTTGAGCACCAGATATCGCTCCGAATCTTTGATACCCAACTTGGTGCGCAAGGTATGGAAGATATTTGTGAAATCTGGAACTGCTTGGTCTCTTTCTTGCCTCAGTGTGGTCCATTTGGTATACAGGTCGTCATAACTTCCGATAGGGTAGTATTGTTCCTTAATAGCATCCCTGAAATATTCCCAGGTGTTTGTGACTGAAAATAATGAGGTTTCCTCTGTTTCCTTTTTCTCATAGAAAGTTTTCCACCAATCTTTGACATGGGGAATGACTTTGAGGAGCGCAAAAGTAATCTTTTCTCTATTCGAAAAGTTATTGACAAAAAAATACCCTTCTAGTAGATTCAACCACTTGTCTACAACATCTGCGTCTATCTGACCTTTAAATATAGGAATATCGAAGTTTATTTGTACCTTGAAGGGGCGACGCGTCCGTTCAAAGAAGATGTGTCGCCTGTTGGTAGCCGCCAAAGGATTTGTGTGAAACTATCCATCATCTCGTTCCTTTGTTGCATGAGGGATTCCTCAATCAACAATTTGAAAATATCTCATGTCTTGTCATCTTTCTTTTCTCCTACCACGGGAGGTCGCTTGGGCGTGCGAGAGCTTCTATCCTCAAGAGAAACAAGCTCGAGACCCAACTCTTTGTACTCCGACCACATTGGGGACATGCATTAAGAGGACAAGGAGCAGACCGCTCTGATACCACTGATCCATATTTTATGAGAAGAATGAAATGAATACAGATTATTAACAGGTGCTTAACACAAAATAACGGAGATACAGTAAAACTGGTTTTCTATTCAATAATGAAATAAGCTGAAACTGTAAAATGCAACAGAAACAAGCTTGCTGGAATGGTGGCGGCTTATCTCTGAGAAGAGATGCGACGAAAACACGCATTCACAAGAAGAAGGTTACAATGAGGCTCTAAAGGCATTTTTACAATAAGCAAGAAAGAAAAAAACCCTAGACATCCAAAAACCTAACCCTAGGAGATGAAGCGTCAAAAGTCATGTGGGCCTCGTCTGGGTAAGTTAGTACATCAACTTCCCGGGGTCGTAACTTTTGCATACAATCTCCATTTTAGGCGTGTGATAGCCCGTTGCAAAGGTATCATCAGCATCATTGAGGAGCTCGATCCCAAAAAACCTTCATTTAGGCCCTCAAAATGGCCCCGGAAGTTAAAATTGCTAAAAATAGTAAATTGCCAAAATTGTCATAAAACTGTTTTGAGCCAGTTGGAAAATGTGGGTGGCCATCGATTTCCATCTAGATCAATCCTTCCTCCTTAGGAAGAAATGGTCTCCATTGCATTGAGGTCCCCCATCAGATGAGGAAATTTCTACTGAATTTGGCCCTGGGTGAGCCACTAGCCTTGGTGTAGGAGCTGCCCTACTTTGATGACTCGATAAAGCTGGATCCTTTGTTGTCGAGTGCCCTTGATCTATCTATCCACAATCTGATCATTGGATGCCTGTTGTATGCAGTCGGGGTTGATATCTGTTGGTGTCAGTTGTTTTGCTACTTCTGAGGTGTCCAATAATGGTGTGAAATAAGAGCGAAGGAGATCCACGTTGAACACTGGGTGCATGCCAAGGAAAGGAGGAATGTTGAGCTCAAAAGTATTATCCCCCACATCCTTGGTGATAGTGTATGAGCCATAACGGAGTGGGCGAAGCTTCCTATGGGGTCTTGTAAGGCGTTCTTTCTGCAAGTGCAACCAAACTTTGTCACCCACCTTAAACTTATGTGGCACCTGATGTTGATAATGGCACTGTTTGTACTTGTCATTTTAATTCTGTAGGATATCATGAACCTGTTGGCGGATGTACTGGATCCTCTCAATGAACCAGGTGGCTTTGTCAGCTTCAATTAGAGCAGGATATGAGTCGGTTGAGGTGACCGCAAGGGGAAGTTCAACATCTATGGGACCTAATGGTTGGAATCCCAACCCCACTTGAAAGGGGCTGTGGTCGGTTGAGCTATGTAGGGCTCAGTTGTAGCTATGCTGGACATAGGGAAGGCTCTCATCCCATGTGCGAGGGTGTTTTGAATTATACATGCAAAGGATATGCACAATTATTCAATTTACAGCCTCGGTTTGGCCATTTGTCTGGGGGTGGAAGGCCATGGATTTGGTGAGCTTGGTGTCCAACAATGACTAGAGGCTCAACCAGAATGTGCTGAGAAATCAACTATCCTGATCTGAGATAATGGTTTGTGGGATTCCAAAATGTACCCAGACTCGTTCAAAGAAGAGCTTGGTAGTGGTCTCTGCTGTGATGCTCTTCTTGCAGGCAACCAGAATTGCCATCTTAGAAAAGCGATCAAAAACCACAAAAACACAGTCATTTCCCCGCTTGGTGGACGGGAGGCCCGACATGTAGTCCATTGAGATGGATTCCCATGGCCTGTCAGGAGTAGGAAGAGGGGTGTACAGGCCATGTTTCTTAGTGGTTGGTTTGGAAATAGCGTGGGTAGTGTAGGACCTGATATACTTGCTGACCTCCTGTTGAAGTTTCGACCAGTAGAAATGTTTCTGTAGCATCGCCACTATCGTTTTGACATCGAAGTGTCCTGCCACCCGACTGTAGTGGGATTCCCAGATCATATTCACTCGCTCACTTGATGGAATATAGATATGGCCCAGACGACACAACAACCCATCCTGAAGATGGAAATTATCGACAATTGCGTTTGCACCCAACATTTGGTAGGTGGTGGCGAAGTCCAGGTCTGTCTCATAGAGTTGTGGCCATCCAGATGTCTCATGGCCGCAAGAGTCTAGCACTGTGGTGAGTGCCGTGACTGGCGATCTGCTGAGGCAATCGATGACATGATTTGTGCTTCCTATTTTATACTTGATGTTGAGGTGGAATTGTTGCAAGTATGCAAACCACTTTTGATGGCGGTCATTCTGCAATTTTCCACGTGTCTGCATGAACTGCAGTGGATTATGATTAGTGTGGATGACTGTCTCCTTCCCAAGAATGTAATGTCTCCAGTGGCAGCATGCTTTCACAATGGAGTACATTTCTTTGTCATAAGTAGGGTACTTACGGACAGTATCTGACAATGTCTCATTATGATAGGCCATGGGGTGGACGTGCTGAGTGAGAACGACGCCCACATCATAGTCTGAAGAATCTGTCTCAATCTCAAAGTGATGTTGCAGGTCTGGTAGTGAAAGTACTAGGGCTGAGAAAAAACACTGCTTCAAATCATCGAATGCTTGTTGTTGGGACCGGCCCCACACAAATTTCTCCTTACCACCACCCCTGTTTATTTGGCTGAGGGCCCATGCAATATTGGAGAATCCCAACAGGAACCTGCGGTAGAAATTGGCAAGGCCCAGGAATCTCCGAATCTCAGTGAGTGTTGTTGGGGCTGAACATTCACGGATGACTTGAATCTTGGCTGGATCAACATGCATGCCATGATGATCAATGATGTAGCCCATGTAATGGACCCTGTCCATGCCGAAGGATCATTTTTCCAAGTTGGCGTATAGCTTGTGCTGCCGCAGGGTGTGCAGAACCTGTTGAATATGCTGCAAGTGTTCAGCCCAAGTCTTGCTGTAAATTAGAATGTCATCCAGATACACCACTACAAAGGTATTGGTGAATGGTCGTAAGATATCATCCATCATCCTCATGAAAGTGGTTGGAGCATTTGTCAAACCAAAGGGCATGACCAACCATTCAAAAAGGCCTTAATTTGACTTGAAGGTGGTCGTCCATACATCTGTCTGTTCTATCGGGACCTGGTGGTAGCTAGACTTCAAATCAATCTTACTGAAGTATTTGGCCCCCGTGAGTTGATCAAGGAGGTCATCGATTTGGGGAATCAGGTACCGGTTTCTAACTGTGATTTTATTCAGATCTCGATAATCAATACAGAGTCGCCAGGTTCCATATTTCTTATGTACCAGCACAATTGGGCTCCCACAAGGTTATGAGCGGGGGCGGATGTGCCCCTTGTGGAGCAGTTCTTGGATCTGTCGCTTGATATCCTCATTCTCTAACAAAGATCGATGATAGACTAGCCCATTGGGTAGCGATGCACCGGGGGTTATATCAATGGGGTGGTTGACCTGGTAGTGAAAAGGTACCCCTATAGGTGAGGAGAAGATATCTGAGTATTCTTCCATGACCTTATCTACTTGCTTCTACTCTGTGGAGAGGTCGACTGTAGAGACCTTGGATGTGGCTGTGATCTTTCGCTTATTCTGACAGCGAATAACACTAGGTGGGATTGCCTCGGGTATCCTGTACAATTTCCTGTTAAAAGCAATAATAAGACTACGAGGCCTAGACTCATATACAACATGACATTTCCTTAAATAAGGTTGGCCCAAAATAAAATCACAAAATTTGAGAGGAGCAACATCACACAATACCTCATCTTTGAAGGGCTTGATGTCGTACGACAATCGACACTGTTGGCTGACGCGGAGATCGCTTCCTTGGTGGAGCCATCCAATGGTGTAGGGTTGTGGGTGCGATGTTGTTTCCAGGGCCAACCACTTGATGAACTTTGTTGAGATGAGGTTCTTCTGGCTACCTCTATCAACAATGAAGTGCAACAGGGTGCCTTTTACCCACATCTGTGAATGGAAGAGGCGCTCTCCTTCTTCTGGCTCGTCTGGTTCACCAGGCTGGAGCTTGGTGGTAGCAACGATGGCACTAGGTTCAACGTAAATGATCTGTCTTCCCATTTTTGGTTCTGGCTCAGAGTCAGAATCCACATCTGATTCAGAGGCTTTCACTTCAGCCACCAATGACTTCTTTGAGTCGCAGTCATTAGTGTTATGCCAAGGACTCTTATGGAAGTCACACCACTTCTTTGTATCTTTCTTTGTCTTTCCAGTGTCCTTCTTTTCTTGTGGCTTGGTTTGGTTGTCCTGATACTGTCCATATTTTCTCTGTACTTTGTTTGGCGGGTTGGGGCCACCCTTTCCTGGATTTTGTTGTGAGGGGTTCCCAGGCTCAAATTGCCGCATCTTTTGTTTGAGCTTCTGCTCGATTTTGATGGCATATCAATAGGTCATGCCCAAGGAGGAGATGTGCAAAAATTCCACTTTAGTCTGGATGTATCTATGCAGAGAACCATGATACTTGAGCACTAGATGTCGCTCCGAATATTTTATACCCAACTTGGTGCGCAAGGTATGGAAGATATTTGTGAAATCTGGCACTGCTTGGTCTCTTTCTTGCCTCAGTGTGGTCCATTTAGTATACAGGTCCTCATAACTTCCGAAAGGGTAGTATTGTTCCTTAACAACATCCCTGAAGGATTCCCAGGTGGCCGTGACTGAAAATAATGAGGTTTCCTCTATTTCCTTTTGCTCACAGAAAGTTTCCCACCAATCTTTGACATGGGGAATGACTTTGAGGAGCGCAAAAGTAATATTTTCTCTATTCAAAAATTTATCGACAAAAAAATACCCTTCTAGTAGATTCAACCACTTGTCTACAACATCTGCATCTATCTGACCTTCAAATATAGGAATATAGAAGTTTATTTATACCTTGAAGGGGGTGGGGCCTCCGTTCGAAAAAGATGCATCGCCTGTTGGTAGCTGCCAAAGGATTTGCGCGAAACTATCCATCATCTAGTTCCTCTGTTGCGTGACGGATTCCTCAATAAACAGTTTGAAAGGATCTACTATCCTGTCATATTTATTTTCTCCTGCCATGGGAGGTCGCTTGGGCGTGCGAGAGATTCTATCCTCAAGAGAAACAAGCTTGAGACCCAACTCTTTGTACTCCGACCTCGTTGGGGACATGCATTAAGACGTCATGGAGTAGACCACTCTGATACAACTGATCTCAATTTTATGAGAAGAAAGAAATGAATAACGATTATTAATAGGTGCTTAACATAAAATAATAGAGATACAGTAAAAATGGTTTTCTATTCAATAACGAAATAAGCTGAAACTGTAAAATACAGCGAAAACAAGCTTGCTGGAATGGTGGCGGCTTATCTCTAAGAAGAGATGCGATGGCAATGCACATTCGCAAGAAGAAGGTTATAATGAGGCTTTGAAGGCCTTTTTACAATAAGAAAGAATGCCAAAAACCCTAGACATCCAAAAACCTAACCCTAGGATATGAAGCGCCAAAAGTCATGTGGGCCCCGTTTGGGTAAGTTAGTACATCAACTTGTCGGGGTCGTAACTTTTGCATACGATCTTCGTTTTAGGCATGTGATAGCCCGTTGGAAAGGTATCGTTGAGGAGATTCACTTTGGGGTATCAATGATGCCTTTGTTTTTCATGGATTAGCTCGATCTCGAAAAACGTTCATTTAGGCCCTCAAAATGGCCCGAGAAGTTAAAACTGCTAAAAATAGTAAATTGCCAAAATTGCCAAAAACCTGTTTTGAGACAATTGGAAAAGGTGGGTGGCCAGTGATATCCATCTGGATCAATCCTCCCTCCTTAGGAAATTGTGTTTAGGTCCCCCATCAGATGAGGAAATTTCTATTGAATTTGGCTCCGGGTGAGCCACTTGCCTTGGTGCAGGAGTTGCCCTGCTTTGACGACTTGATAAAGATGGATCCTTTGTTGTCGAGTGACCTTGATTTGTCTATCCACAATTTGATCATTGGATTCCTATTGTATGCAGTTAGGGTTGATATCTATTGGTGTTAGCTATTCTGTTACTTCTGAGGTATCCAATAATGGTGGGAAATAAGGACGAAGGAGATCCACGTTGAACACTGGGTGTAGGCCAAGGAAAGGAGGAATGTTGAGCTCAAAAGAATTATCCCCCACAACCTTGGTGATAGTGTATGGCCCATAAAAAAGTGGGTGAAGCTTCCGATGGGGTCCTGTAAAGCATTCTTTCTGCAAGTGCAACCAAACTTTGTCGCCCACCTGAAACTTATGTGGCACCCAATGTTGATCATGGCGCTATTTGTACTTGTCATTGGACTTCTGTAGGATATTCTGAAATTGTTGGCGGATGTGCTGGATCCACTCAATGAATCAGGTGGCTTTATTAGCTTTAGTTGGAGCAGGAGATGAGTTGGTCGGGGTGACCGCAAGGGGAAGTGCAACATCTATGGGACCCAATGGTTGGAATACCAACCCCACTTGAAAGGGGCTGTGGCCGGTTGAGCTATGTAGGGCTTGGTTGTAGCTATGCTGGACATAGGGAAGGCTCTCATCCCATGTGTGAGGGTGCTTTAAATTAAACATGTGAAGTATATGCACAATCATTCGATTTACAACCTCGGTTTCCCATCTATCTAGGGTGGAAGGCCATGGATTTAGTGAGCTTGGCGTTCAACAGTGACTAGAGGCTTGAATATAATGTGCTAAGAAATCGACTATCCCGATCTGAGACAATGGTTTGTGGGATTCCAAAATGTACCCAGGCTCGTTCAAAGAAGAGCTTGGCAGTGGCCTCTGCTGTGATTCTCTTCTTGTAGGCAACCAAAATCGCCATCTTAGAAAAGCGATCAACAACCACAAAAACACAGTCATTTCCTCGCTTGGTGGATGGGAGGCCCGACATGTAGTCCATTGAGATAGATTCCCATGGCCTGTCAGGAGTAGAAAGAGGGGTGTACAGGCCCTATTTATTAGTGGTCCATTTGGTAATAGCGCAGGCAGTGCAGGACCTGATATACTTGCTGACCTCCTGTCAAAGTTTCAGCCAGTAGAAATGTTTCTGTAGCATTGCCACTGTCTTTTCGTTGCCGAAGTGTCCTGCCACTCGACTGTAGTGGGCTTCCCAGATCATCTTCGCTCGCTCACTTGATGGAGCACAGATATGGCCCAGACGACACAACAACCCATCCTAAAGATGGAAATTATCGACAACTGCGTTTGCACCCAACATTTGGTAGGTGGTGGCGAAGTTAGGGTCTGTCTCATAGAGTTGGGGCCATCCAAATGTCTCATGTCAACAAGAGTCTATCACCGTGGTGAGTGTCACAACTGGCGATTTGCTGAGGCAATCAACGATACGATTGGTGCTTCCTATTTTATACTTGATGTTGAGGTGGAATTACTGAAAGAATGTGGACCACTTTTGATGGCAGTCATTCTGCAATTTTCCCTGAGTCTGCATGAACTGCAATGGCTTATGATAAGTGTAGATGACTGTCTCCTTTCCAAGAATGTAATGTCTCCACTGTTGTCATGCTTGCACAATGGAGTACATATATTTGTCATAAGTAGGGTACTTATGGACAATATCTATGACATACCCACTATAACGTAGTAAAATTTTCGTTCTTCCTCAAGGAACAAAATTCCCAAAGTCCTACGGGGGTCTAGTGCAAGCTAGTTCTTCCCTGTTCACCTCCCTGTGATCGTGGGTTAGGACCATAGGCCAAACAAACCAGGCGCCTTTTCATGTTTTGCGACTCAACAATACCATTGAGTCCAAATATTGAAGGTAGAATGGCGAGGGGGCTTCGGAATGAAATCCTGGCCGTAGATCTGGGCGCGCAGATTTTGGCCGTCCAGATCTACCTGCCGCTTAATGGCAAAGAACTAGCTCCCTTTATTTAATATCTAGTTCGATAGGACCACATACGTGCCTAAATGCAGACACCTTTCACAACTCGTGATCTTGAGAATCATGAGTCAAAGACCCTCGAATTTTCTTCACAATTCAATGATACCCGAGGTCACGAGAAGGGTATAGCTTCCTTCTGTCAGTGTCCTCTGTGCATGACCGCTGGCTAGGCTAAACTCTAGCTCCTCTCACTATTCGCCGCTTCGTGAGTTCAATGGTTGAAATCTCAATCCTCCCTTATGCGATCCTCCGAGACTTGAAAGTCAACGAAGGTTGACCTTCCCTTCGTACTGCTCGCAACTCACCCTTTTAACGAGTTGTAGCGTCGAATCTTGGCACCTTCCCTTCACGAACCCTCAAGAGGCGATATTTAATCTTCCCTCTCGCGTTCTCTCTACTTGCGACTTCGTAAGTCCAAGTGTTGAGCTCTCATGCCCTTCTCCCGCGAATCCCTGAGACACGAGATGTCAACAGAGCATTGACTCCCTTCACTAGGCGATGTGTGTCCACACGTCAATCACGCGGGCCCCACCTTGAAGTTTTGCCATGTGTTCTCCCATGCTCGGCTCTCGGCACTTCGCTACTCACGACTTGGAGCATCCAACCTTTGGGCTCCTACCTTGCGAAACTCCGAGTTCACGAGATCCCTGGATCTCTGCCACCTATCCTCCTCGGATGGATGACTCTTATCCTCTCGTGGATTCGCCATTCGCGACTTGGAGCATCCAACCTTTGGGCTCCTACCTTGCGAACCTCCGAGTTCACGAGATCCCTGGATCTCTGCCACCTGTCCTCCTCGGATGGACGACTCCGATCCTCTCGTGGATTCGCCATTCACGACTTGGAGCATCCAACCTTTGGGCTCCTACCTTGCGAACCTCCAAGTTCACGAGATCCCTGGATCTCTGCCACCTGTCCTCCTCGGATGGATGGCTCTGATCCTTTTGCCCCTATTCATGAGGCTTAACCCTCGACTATCTCCCTATAGATCTAACGACTTTCGGGTTTCCTAGCTAAGATCTGACGGTTCAGATCGGTCCCGATGCCGCACCCTTTCCTACTTCTCTTTGGACGTGGAAAAACCAACGGTCCAGATGTTCTCATGGAGCCTGGGGGTCTACGATTCTGATTTCCTCGCTATTCACGAAGATAGAGGAAAAAAGGGGTTAAGGCAATTAACGCCCTTGTTTATTCCTTCAATTTAACGGTCATGAATGACCACAGATTCCCCGATAGGATCTCATCCGTTGATAAATACTTATCCCTACGCTGCTACTTTGGGATTTTAAGAGGGTCATTCCTCTTCACACAGGGTTGTTAATACTTGCACATTCAAGTCCTTTTTTTCAGGTTCTTGGTAAACCTTTCCAAGGAAGGAATCTCTGTGAAGAGGTCTATTCTGGGGCATTCCTGGCAGATTCCCGAGAACGGACTGGAAGTCGGACTTGGTTCAACTTATGCTTAATTAGATTCATTTATCAACATACGCCATGCGTGGTTTTTCTGTTATAAGCATATACAACTACTAGTACTGATCAAAATACCATACAAACCTTCTTATAATGAGAACATTCACAGTTTCACAGCTTATGAGCATGATTATAAGAATACATATATTTCCAGATGTCAGAGGCAAAACACTTATCAGAAATAACACCAGGTTTAAGCAATTGCTGAGAGGGGTGCTCGTTTCCACCCAACCGTAGGCGTAGCGACTCCCAACAGATGTACCACTAGCCACCCCCGAGCTGAGACCACGATGCTCTGAGACTGCATCTCTCTGTCTGCCAGTGACCAGGAGTGAAGGTTGCAATCCTTCCTCTCTGCTATCACTCACTCTGCATAATGCCAGAGTTCCCCTCGCGTCTGCCCTTTCAATTTCCTCTGCCATATGCCTTATCCTCTTGCGAGGTTGCGTGTGGCGCGATTACCCTCGCACTGATCAAGCCTGATGGCTCTACAGATGGGCAGTTCACCATCCCATCCCTCATCAAGCCATCCGCCTACCAGTCTGCGAGTCATTAAATTTTAGGGCCAACGAGCCGCTTTTGGTTCTCCGGGCCAGTGGAGTCCAGATACGGTATTTAATTCTCGGTGGAAGTTAATGCCACCTTTCCAGGTGCCTTCCACCGCCATCGTAGTCTCTTTTTCTGCACCTCCCCTCATCAGCAGTCCTGTAATAAATTTAGAATGTTATTCACATTCATTGACCTCTTCCTCAAGGTCCATTTACATCACATATTCACATTTATGAGTTTTCCATAGTTCTTGGCCAGTCCAGTTATATTTACAAGCTGGGGGAAACAAGGTGTTACAATTCCCTCCCCCTAAAAGTAACATCGTCCTCGATGTTCTTAGCCACTAACATGAATTGCATGTACAAAAGTAAACAAAATCGGATATGCCTGTTTCATGGCATCTTCCATTTTCCATGTAGCCTCATCTGGGCCAAAATGTTTCCACTGCACCTTGACCTGTGCAATGGTT
>WSFP011514028.1:0-12399 GCA_009831015.1 Picea engelmannii | reverse complement strand
TATTCTCTTTCCCTCTCTCTCTCTCTCCACCTAAATCACTCTCTCTCTCCATAAATCTCTCTCTCCCTCTCACACCCTTCCTCTCTCTCCCTCACTATTGTGCCTCTTTTGTCACCTAAATGACTAAAATAGAGGTGCTTACACGCCTAGTTGGGTTATCTAGGCAAGAAAGTTGTCACACACCCACTACACAAATCAAAAAATTTCGTTGATTTCTCAACAATGAGAATCCCCGAAGCTTGAAACAGTGAAATGCCCAACCCGAATGGGGCTAGTGAGGGGAAAGTTTCTCTCTTGGGGTCTTCTCTATGTGACCCTATACAGTGTCCACGCGTTTGATCCATCCAAGACCTTATCGGATTTTCGCGATTCGGGGAATCACGATACACGACTTCTACCTTTCTCCATTCAAATCCCTGAAACTTTCGAGGTCTCCAAAGTTTCCCTCCAAAGGGAGATCGATGGTCGTAATGCTCCCCTGATCCAACGGCATGGATCCTTTCATGGTTTCGGTACTCGGGAGTTCGAAGTGCAACGACTACGAAACTCTTCGTCATTCAAATCTCCGACTTTCGATATGGAAAGTCGTGTAAGAGTTCGATGGCTCTTAGGAGCGTGGATCCAAAATTCAACGGGATTTCAGGTATCAGGACTTCATGACTCACGAGGGAAAGATTTTCTTGACTTTTGGTTCTCTGGATGTCGAAACACCGAAACATCAACCGACATCCACGTGCCCCTTTGATGGACGGCGGTGACCCTCAACCAAGATCGACGATCGTGGTATTTTTGGGATGATAAATGGACATGATTAAATCCTGGATTTTCTCAATCTTAATCACACCTCACTCCATTTCGAGGCTTCAGTGATAAGAATTCCGTAACTCGTGAAGAAAAGGGTTCCTTGCCCTTTTGTTTTCCGGGTGTCGAAACGTCGAGGCGCTTACCAACGACCACGTGTGCTCTATAGATGGATGGTCCAGGCACTTCCGTGGACCATGGGGTCTATGGTCCCAATTCCTTCATATTTTGCAAGAGAAAAAGGAAGGGGGTCGTGGCATTAATGCTCACGTCTCTTTATTAAATCAAATGGTCATTACAGACCCTGGGATCCTCCAAAGGGATCTTGTTCATGCATCGGGGTTTATCATCACGAGAATCTGGAATCTCGATCACGGGACCCCTGAATCCTCGATCCCTAGTTTCTCGATGCAGTTAATCTCTCGACACGTGGCCTCCATCAAATGGACGGCTCAGATCTACTCTAGGGTTTCCACCATGGGAAATCTTGAGCTCTTGTCAACAGGAATATCGATTCCGTGATTCCCGATGAGCCAATTCACCGATATGGTCCCTTACATGTTATCCCTCCTAGATAAACCCCTGGCCCATGTGACCACTGTCTCACAAGACCGCAACCTTATCTGATGTCAGGTTTTTAGACTTTCCACTGCCGAAATGTACTCATCCTCAGGATTCGCGATCTGTCAAATCTTGATATGCCGATATAATGACAGCTGGCCCTACAATGGACGCTTTTCACTTTGTCGGGATTCCGGACATCGAAATTATGAAGTGTATGGGCTTCTTGTCCACAGGATTCCCGATTTCCCGATGGGTGACTTTCCTTTCGGGACCTTTCCTGCATGTTCTGATTGTCTCGATGCATCCTCCTAAGATGGACGGTCCTGATCGCTTCTCGTGATTTCGGAGTTTCCTCTATGAAAATTCCCAATCTCATGTCATCATGACTCTCGATTTCATGAATGTCGATATCCTGATGGCCATGCCTCTCGTTGGGAATTCCAACCTCCTATTCATGATGGTTTAACCCTCATACATATCTTAACAGATCCAACGGCTGTCGAGATTTTCTAGATAAGATCTAACGGCTCAGATCTGTCCCACCTTGTGCACTCTTCCACTACTTCGTGGGTGTGGAAAAATCAACGGTCTAGATGTCCTCATGGACCGTGGGGGTCTACGATACTGATTTCCTCGCTATTCATGAAGATAGAGGAAAAGGGGCAAGGTATGTAACGCCCTTGTTTCATTTGTCAATCTAACGGTCGTGGATGACCATAGGTCTTCTGATGGGGTCTCGTCCGTCAATCGATACTTATCCCTATGCTGCTACTTCGGGATTTTAAAAAGGTCGTTCCTCCTCATACAGGGTTGTTAAGACTTTCACTTCAAGTCCTTTTTCCAGGCCCTTGGTAAACCTTTCCAAGGAGGGAAAATATCTATGAAGAGATCTATTCCGGGGCATTCCGGGAGACAGAAAAGGGGAAACAAATTCCCGAGGATGGATTGGAAGTCTGACTTGGTTCAACTCATGCATAATTAAATTCATTTATCAACATAATCCATGCGTGGTCTTTCTGTTATAAGCATATATCTATTATTTCTTATCAAAACTCTACACGGACATTCTAATACTATAATCGTTCACAATTTCACAGTTCTATGAGCATATATGTCAATATCTGAATTTCAAGATGCAATATGTAAAACACTTATCAGAAATAACACCAAAAGTGAGTGGAACTGCCGAGAGGGGTGCTCGTTTCCACCCAACCGTAGGCATAGTGACTCCCAGTGAATTTACCACTATCCACCCCTGAACTAAGACCACGATGCTTTGAGACTACGTCTCTTTGTTTTCCAGTGACCAGGAGCGAAGGTTGCAATCCTTCCTCTCTGCTATCACTCACTCTGTGTAATTCCAGATCACTCACTCTGCGTAATGCGAGAGTTCCCCTCGTGTCTTCCCTTGCAATCGCTTCTACCCCACGCCTTATCCTCTTGCGCGGTTGTGTGTTGCACGATTACCCTCGCGTTGATCAGGCCTGATGGCTCTATGGATGGGCGATTTATCATCCCATCCCTCACTAATCCATCCGCCTACCATCCTGTGAGACATTAAATTCGGGGCCAGTGAGCTGCTTTTGGTTCTCCAGGCCAGTGGAGTCCAAATATGGTATTAATTCTCAGTGTAAGTTAACGCCACCTTTTCAGGTGCCTTCCACCACCATCGTGGTCTATTTTCTGCACATCCCCTCTCAGTAGTCCTTCAATAAATTCAAAATGTTATTCACATTCATTGACCTCCTCCTCAAGGTCCATTTACATCACATATTCACATTTATGAGTTTGCCATAGTTCTTGTCCAGTCCAGTTATATTTACAAGCTGGGGGAAATAGGGTGTTACAATTCCCTCCCCCTTAAAAGGAACATCGTCCTCTATGTTCTTATCTACTAACATGAATGGTATGTACAGAAGTAAACAAAATCGGATATGCATGTCTCATGGCATCCTCCATTTCCCATGTAGCCTCATCTAGGCCAAAATGCTTTCACTGCACCTTGACCTGTGCAATGGTTCAGTTCTGGAGCGGGGTTTCCTTTCTGTCCAATATGCATTGGGGTTCTGGTAGAAATTCTCCCTCCATTTCCACCTCGATCACAGACCAGTCAATTATATGATTAGCATCATGTACATATTTCTTCAATAATGAAACATGGAAAACATTATGTGCTTTTACTGTGGGAGGAAGTGCTAGATGATAGGCTATAGGTCCCACTCTATCTAGAACCTCAAAGGGTCCACAATACCAGGGTTCCAACTTGGCACAAGATCCTATTTTGAGGGAACTCCTTCTGGGCTTAATTCTGAGATATACATGGTCTCCCATTTTGAACTCTCTTGGAGTTCTCTTTTGATCAGCATAACTTTTCTGTCGGTTCTGGGCGACCTTCAGATTTTTTTTATCTGAGTCACTTGTTGTTCCATTTCTTTCAAAATGTCGGGTCCAAAAGAAATCCTATTTACAGGATTACTCCAACTGACTAGAGTATTACACTGTCTACCATAGAGGACCTCGAAGGGACTCATCTTTAAGGATGCTTGGTAGCCGTTGTTGTAGGAAAATTCTACCAATGGCAGGTAGTCTTCCCATTTCCTGGGTTGATGCATTACATGCATCCTTAACATATCCTCTAATATCTGATTCACTCTTTCTGTTTTTTCGTCAGTTTGAGGGTGATAGGCGGTGTTGAACAACAATTTGGTCTCCAATCCAGCCATCAGTGATTTCCAAAAATTGGAAGTAAATTTTGTGTCTCTGTTAGATATTATCTCTCTCGGCATGTCGTGAAGTCGGAATATCTCTTTCATGAATATCTGGGCAATATCTATCACCTTACATGTTGATTTAACGGGGATGAAATGAGCAAACTTTCTCAGTTTATCCACCACTACCATAATGGCGTCATTTTGTTTGGTTGAAGCTGGAAATCCAGTGATAAAATCCATGGAGATGGTTTCCCATTTCCATTCTGGGATGGGTAAAGGGTTTAATAGTCCTGCTGGGTGTCGATGTTCTGATTTAACCTGTTGGCATTCTATGCATTGGGACAAATATTTGGCTATGTCTTTCTTCAATCTAGGCAAATAAAATTGTTTCTAGGTGGCAGTGATCATTTTCTGGTATCCTGGGTGACTATTGTAAGGTATTTTATGTAGTTCATCCTTGATGAACCTCTTCAAGTTGTCACGATTTGGAATGTACATTCTATCTCTGTAGGTGAGAATACCTCCTTCATTCATCTCCAGTGGGTTCTTGCAAATTCAGCATACCTCCTTCATATTTTTCTCCAACGTGTTATTGCGGTAGGTATAGGGTCATAGTCTGAGCGAAGGAATTTGTTCCTTGTACCTTTCTGACTCTATTCTTGACATCTATCTTGTAGGTACTCACTGCTGCCAGGTGAATCATTTTCATGCTTCTGCTGAGGGCATCAACCACCCTATTTTCCTTCCCTTTGATGTGTTTGATTTCAAAATCAAATTCAATAAGGAGGGCCATACATATGGCTTGTCTAGCATTGAGCTTGGGTTGGTCAAACAAATATCGCAATCCACAGTGATCTGTCGTAAGTACAAATTTTATTCCCAAGAGGTAATGCCTCCACATTTTTAAGGCGTGCATTATGGAAGCCAGTTCTAGATCATGAGTCACATAGTTGACCTCATGTTCATTCAATTTTTGGGATTCATAGGAGATCACCTTTCCTTCCTGCATAAGGACTCCTCCGAGCCCTTCCTTACAGGCATCTGTGCACACAAGGAAGTCAGCTTCTGGGTCAACGATTTTCAACACGAGTGCATGGGTTAGTAGATGTTTCAAGGTTTGAAATCTTTCTTCACATTGTTGTGTCCACACGAATTTTGTCCCCTTCTTCTGGAGGGCAGTGATTGGACAACCAATCTTGGAGAATCATTTTATAAATCTCCTATAGTATCCCACTAATCCCATAAAGGATCTGATGTCTGAGACATCCTTTGGGGTAGGCCATTCCATGATAGACCTGATCTTGTCAGGATATACTGCTACCCCTTCCTCGGATAGAACATGTCCCAAGTAATGTATTTTCTTCTGAAAGAAGTAACATTTGTTGAATTTAGCATAGAGATGATTCTCTCTTAGCACTTGAAGCACAAGTCTAAGATTCTCTTCATGTTATTCTCTATTCTTAGAGTAGATTAATATGTCATCAATGAAAACTAGTACAAATTTATCTAAAAATTTACTGAGTACATTGTTCATTAAGCACATGAAAGTGGCAGGGGCATTGGTTAACCCAAATTACACTACCACAAACTCATAATGACCATACCATGTCCAGAAAGCGGTTTTATGGATGTCTTCGCCCTTGATTCAGACTTGATGGTATCCTGACCTCAAGTCAATCTTTGAGAAGATAGACGCTCCTCCCAACTGATCAAATAGATCATCGATCCTGGGTAAGGGGTACTTGTTCTTTATGGTTACTTTATTGAGTTGTCTATAATCGACACACAGTCTAAGGGTGCCATCCTTCTTTTTCACAAACATGACTGGTGCTCCCCACGGGGACACGTTGGGTCGAATATAACCTTTATCCATCATTTCTTTCAATTGCAATTTGAGTTCAACTAACTCAGGTGTGCTCATCCAGTAGGGTGTCTTAGACACCGACATCGCTCCTGGTGTGAGCTCTATCGAGAAGTCAATGTCTCTTCTCGGAGGTAGACTCGGTACCTCTTCCGGGAACACATCTCTATATTCTCTCAGGATGGGGTGATCATCAGGGCTTGGTTTAGCACCTTCGATTGTTTTCAACACCTGTATTGGATACAAGGGACATCCTTTTCATCAATACTTTCTCATTTGCAGGGATGATATTTGTCTCACCGAGACCGATTTTTAGATCCCTTGAAGGGTTATCCTTTTTCCTTCTTTGCTCACACATTCTAAAGTTTTATGGTAATAGTCCAATTTGGCTTTATGGGCGGCCATCCAGTCCATACCAATCAACAAATTGTATGATCCCAGGGGTAATACATTAAGGGTTGATTGGGTGGAGAATTCACCTAACATTAACTGGCAGGTTGGTATGATCTCTACCACCTTTCTTTTGGTGCTAGTGGCTAACTGTACCAACCATGGCTTAGCTTGTTTTCATGGTTGTAGATTACACTTATCAACAGCTTTAGGGGCTAGATAACTCAAATTGAACCAGGGTCAATCAAAACAGACACCAGATGGTTGAAAATCATACCTTCTATTTCCACCACTGAAGCATGGTGGTCAGCTTGGTTATTATCCAAGGCTTCATAAATCTGCGACACACTCCTTGCCACTTCATTGACTGTGGTCACTTTCTGAATGTTATAAACTTTTCGACTATTCTATTGTTGGTGTGGATAGTCTCTCAAGAGATGCTCTTCTCCGCAACCCCAACATTTTAGAGGTTCTCTCTTTGGGTTATTAGTCTTTACTGGTATAGGTCCAGAAGTTTTATTTTCGTCTGATGATGGAAATTTATGCTGGAGTACACTCCGGGTTGGAAAATTCATTCTGGATGAGCCAAACCCCCGATGATCCAATTCACCGATGAAGAAGAACCCCAGAATGAACTTTCCAACTCGGAGTGTACTCCAGAATGAACCTTCCAATTGGCTCATGGGGTTCTTCTGAGCTAAACTCCTGGCCCACATGACCACTATCTCACAATACCACAGCCTTATCTAATGTCAGTTTTTCGGACTTTCCACTGCCGAAATGTACTCGTCCTTAGGATTCGCGATCTGCCAAATCCTGATATGTCGATATAATGATAGTTTTCCCTACAATGGACGCTTTTCACTTTGTCGAGATTCCAGACATCAGAATTCCAAAGTGTATGGGCTTCTTGTCCACGAGATTCCCAATTTCCCGATGGGTGACTTTCCTTTTAGGACCTTTCCCGCATGTTTCGATTGCCGCCATGTGTCCACCTAAGATGGATGGTCCTGATCGCTTCTCGTGATTTCAGAGTTTCCTCTATGAAAATTCCCAATCTCATGTCATCGTGACTCCCGATTTCATGAATGTTTATATCCCAATGGCCACGCCTCTCGTCGAGACTTCCAACCTCCTGTTCACGAGGGTTTAACCCTCATGCATATCCTAATAGATCCAATGGTTGTCGGGATTTTCTAGTTAAAATCTAACGACTCAGATCTGTCCCACCTTATGCACTCTTCCACTACTTCGTGGGTGTGGAAAAATCAATGGTCAAGATGTCCTCATGGACCATGGGGGTCTACGATCCTGATTTCCTCACTATTCACGAAGATAGAGGAAAAGGGGCAAGGTATGTAATGCCCTTGTTTCATTCGTCAATCTAACGGTCGTGGATGACCATAGGTCTTCCGATGGGATCTCATCCGTCGATCGATACTTATCCCTACGCTACTACTTCAGGATTTTAAGAGGGTCATTCCTCCTCATACAGGTTTGTTAAGACTTGCACTTCAAGTCCTTTTTCTAGGCCCTTGGTAAACCTTTCCAAGGAGGGAAAATATCTGTGAAGAGATCTATTTTGGGCATTCTGGGAGATAGACAAGGGGAAAAAAATTCCTGAATACGGACTGGAAGTCTGACTTGGTTCAACTCATGCATAATTAAAATAATTTATCAACATAATCCATGTGTGGTCTTTTTGTTATAAGCATATATCTATTATTTCTTATCAAAACTCTACACAGACATTCTAATACTGTAATCCTTCATAATTTCACATTTCTATGCGCATATATGTCAGTATCTGAATTTCAAGATGCGATATGTAAAACACTTATCAGAAATAACACCAGAAGTGAGTGCAACTGCTCAAAGGGGTGCTCGTTTTCACCCAACCGTAGGTGTAGCGACTCCCAATGAATTTACCACTAGCCACCCCCGAGCTGAGACCAGGATGTTGTGAGACAATGTCTCTTTGTTTTCCAGTGACCAGGATCGAAGGTTGCAATCCTTCCTCTCTGCTATCACTCACTCTGCGTAATGCCAGAGTTCCCCTCGCGTCTGCCCTCGTAATATCTTCTACCCCACGCCTTATCCTCTTGCGAGGTTGTGTGTGGCCCGATTACCCTCGCGCTGATCAGGCTTCACGGATCTACGAATGGGTGGTTTATCATTCCATCCCTCATTAAGCCATCCACCTACCAGCCTGTGAGACATTAAATTCAGGGCCAGCGAGCCGCTTTTGGTTCTCCAGGCCAGTGCAGTCCAAATACGGTATTAATTCTCGGTGGAATTTAACACCAGCTTTTCAGGTGCCTTCCACTACCATCGTGGTCTCTTTTTTGCACATCCCCTCTCAACAGTCCTTCAATAAATTCAAAATGTTATTCACATTCATTGACCTCTTCCTCAAGGTCCATTTACATCACATATTCACATTTATGAGTTTTCCATAGTTCTTGGCGAGTCCAGTTATATTTACAAGCTGGGGGAAACAGGGTGTTACAAAAGCAGTAAAGGAAAGGGTTAGAAAGATACTGCATAAAAGACAAACAAAGAATTAAACTAAGAATGATAAAAACAATTTAAACTATGGTTAATAAGAACATAAGAACAATGAACAAACAAGACTCATGCCACCAATGGAAAATATTGTATTAGTGGAAAGAAAACACCAAGAAGAAAGGGAGACTTTGGGTCCCCTCTTCCTCCAAGGGAGGGCTCTTGGACCCCCAAATATTCCGCTCTTCTTACAAATGAGGAACTAGGATGAAATGGTGAAGAGTATCCAAAGCACATTCATTCTAGAGGTGATATGAATGGCTAAGTGCAATAGTGCTAGCATACTCTTGATGAGGAAAGAGGATCCTCCAAGAGAATATCAGTAGCATAAAAATACAAATGAATTCTTTGAATATGTAGTGCACCCATGGCCTCTTTTTATAGCATAACTTTGAGGTATTATTCAACTACCTTTTAGTGTGAAGAAGGGGATATTTGGGGCACCTTTAGGTATTTGACCAGCCATCCAGCCAGATTTAGCCGAGAATTGGATGTCAAATCAACTTGGAAGTTGAACTAGAAGTGCATATGAGGCTGACCAATATCATAAATGTGTCATTCTAAGTTGTGCATTACTTTTTGTGTCCACAGTTGTGCATCGGGCACATGTGCACTTTTCTAACGTTTTTGACTGGCGCACATGCATGCGCTTCCTTTATATCGTTAGTGCATGCTATTTTTATAACTGGTTGTATAGTTTTGGACCTTTTGGAAATGCGTTTTTGGTCATTTTTGGTCCATGGGTGAACTAATAGCTGTTTGAAGATGTTGAATTCCTATAACCATTTGTGGAAAAAATTTCAGTGATTAAAAATCCCCCCTGATGGATGAGGTTAGGAGCATACGTATAGCTGAAATTCATCAATGTTTCTTCAACTGAGAGTACCATTATAAGAAAGAGAAATAATGAGAGTATCAAGAGTGACCCGTTGGAGGGAGAGGGGAATCTGTAGTGCCCAACCTTTCACAAGGTGTGAAAAATAAATTGTGTACAAACGAGGCGGGCATACCCCATGCTCGTGTCATGTAACTAAAAAAATGTGTAAGACAGTAACTAAAGTGGTGTGTTGGTGAAGATGACTGCAGTTCCCTGGAGGGCATGTTGATAAGAGCATAGAACAATTCTGATGGGGAAAAATACTCTAAAAAATAGGCAATGACACCTATAGGAAGTATCAAGGATTTCGCGGGCATTGATAGCCCAACAAATTTTAGAGGTCTTCAACAAATATAAAAACAACTACAATAGTCGGGAAGTAAGACCCACTATAACATGAGAAAGTGTTGAAGTCGAATGGTATGGGGGTCAATGAAAATAGAGAGAAATGATGGCTCTCCCTGTGCCATCCGAGACTTCTAATTATAAAGGTAATGAGAGTCAAGATACTGTCACCCTTTTGGAAAGTGTGTTGATGTCGACAAAAAGGGAGACGTGACTGAAAGAGGCAAAGGGCTTCATGAAATCCACTAGATGAGATCAAGAACTGATGAGTTACATGGACGAAGTCAATATGCGGTGAGACTCAAGGCTGCCCTTGTTTGGGGATATATGTGAAGTATAAGTGGCAGCAACCATATAACTAAGTCGAGTGTCAGGGGTACAACTAGATGTGGGATAAGTTGTGCTAGAGGCGGGACAAAGTGAACAAACTCAGAGAGCATAGGTAGGTGGCTTGTGGGATACTTGGGGTTTATGGATGATGTCAATAGGAGTAGGTGATAAGGAATTCCCCAACCAAGGGCAACATAGGTTGTGTTTTCCAAAAAGGAAGAAGGTCGCTAAAGGTGATGACAAAAAGATATGTAAAATGCTAAAAACAATGGCTTTGTACAGTTACAAAAGGAATTAAAAAATAAGGTGGGACAATAATGCAGATACAGAAATGGGTGCCCCAGTGTAAGATGGTTTGGCCTGAGGATGGCACAAGTTGTTTGGAAAACAAGTGGAGGGTTGGGGCCCTATACGCGGGTTTATGTATTAGGGAAATGTATGGAGGTAAATCTGCAGATGGGAAAACTGATGGTGGATTAAATGGATGTTTAATGATGATATGGGAGTGCAGTCAAAATAAAACCATGAGGAAGTACCCTAGGAGTCCATTGGATAGGATAGCAAAATGAGGAGAAGGAGTATGTGGCTGATTTGCGAAATGATGTAAGATTATTGGGACTCCCATCCCTAAATGGGGAGAATAGCATGAGTGTCAAATTTATTGGGGGGGGCAATGAATGGGACAACTCATGTGGGTGAGAGTGCTACCGGGTGACAGTACCGAAATGCGGTGGAGGTGACAGTACTATAGAGATAGATATAGGGATCCTAGGGGTAAAAATCAGAGGGTGTGACTAGGAGACGCATCTTGATATTCAGAGGCAATGAATACATGCCAGTATTGAGGATATAACAGAATGAATATTTCTGATATATGATGATCAAGTACCTACACACATGAAAAAAAAATACATGACGTGAAAAATATCTGAAGATAAATAATATATAACAGTTGTTTGATAATTTTGAACATAAGAAGACATACTTGAGTGTGTCATGGAGAGATGCTCTGCCAGGGAAAAGTGAAAATGCTCACCCGAGGAAAATGACTGTGTAAGTGGCCGAAAATGGTTCGAAAAATGAATTTTATGGGCTCATGTACCAAAAAATGAAAATGGGGAAAAAGGGCTTAGATATGGGTGATGGGCCCATAATGCCATCCCAGTTGCACTAACACTATGGGCGATCAGGTAGTATTTTGGTGGGAGGACATGTACCTCCCCTTTTCTCAAGGATTGATGAACAAGAATAATGAATTACATTCACAGGAGAATTGGTATGGAGTGTTGGAGGAAGCGCAGGAAAATATGTGTGGTGGACGTATGGTATATATGGGCAATGATGAGTGTAATGCCCATATTCTGCGCATATGTCATAGGAAAAATTGGTTCGCATATTTTGTTTTCATGTGGTTGATGAATCCATAGTAGTGTGGGACATACTTGTTGCAGTGGAAAGAAAAATGGGTGCTTGAGGAAGATGGATAAAACTGTGTAGCTCAAGAAGAGAAGGACATTTTTTAGTGGGGTGTCCTTTTATTTCACATAAGGGACGAGGGAGTTGAAATCGATGAGGTAGTGGAGCGATGGGATCTTTCTTCTTCCGTCTACCCCCAACCATAGCAGTGGTGTTGGTGATTGGGGGTGAGGGTGGTGTGGTCAGATTTAGTACTGGGATCTGCATCGAGATTCCCTCTGACTGAGGGAGGGATGGTTGAGGAATCATCCTGGGTGGATGTAGATATCGTACATGGATGGAAAGTACCATGTTTGGAAGGGTAAGCATTGTCGTTACCTAGAATGCTTTGATTCTAGGTTGGGGGTAGAGAAAGGGAATTTGGGTAATGGCCTGGGGAATTGTTGCCCAAATCGAGATTTTCTCCTAGAGGTGGGGGGGGGGAGATCTACGATAAGTGGTGTAGTGGCACTCTTAGGGAACTCTTGAGGTAGTATTTC
>WSFP011514027.1:0-12912 GCA_009831015.1 Picea engelmannii | reverse complement strand
AGGGAAATGGAAGAGCAAATGATGAAAATAAAACACAATTTAAAGGTTGCCTAAGACCAACAGAAAAGCTATGTTGATAAGGGAAAAACCCACAGATAATTTAAAGTGGATGACCACGTGTTCTTAAAAGTAAAGGCAGAGAGAAGATCCCTGAGGTTGGGAAATTCTTCAAAGCTAGCAACTCATTATTGTGGGCCATTTGAAATCCTGGAAGGGATTGAGCCTGTAGAACACATGCTTGCCTTACATATCTCAATGAGCATTCATAATGTATTCCATGTACCATTGCTTAAAAAGTATGTACCTGATGCTAATCATGTCATTGATTGGAATGTGATTCAGGTGGAGCAAGAAGACAACTTTCAAGTGCATCCGAAGTGCATATTGGACTGGAAGATCAAGTAGCTCCGGAATCGATCCGTAGGGCTAGTAAAGGTCCAATGGATTTGGTACGATCCTGAGGATGCAACTTGGGAGCATGAAGACGCTATGAGGACAGAGTACCCACATCTTTTTGAAAACTGTTAAAGTTTTGATTGTATGAGTGTATATACTACACTGAGGACAATGCATAAATAAGGGGGAGGTGAATCCCTATGTTGAATCCCAACTGTACATATGAATGTAAATGAACATATAGGCTGGTGAGCCAGGTTGTTATATGCCAGAAGGCTTATGTGATTATTAGGCCGGAGAGCCTAGATGTTAAAGGCCAATGAGCCTATTATTCTAATATATAAACACTCATATTATTAATCAGATGTACCTGATGCTAATCATGTCATTGATTGGAATGTGATTCAGGTGGAGCAAGAAGACAACTTTCAAGTGCATCCGAAGTGCATATTGGACTGGAAGATTAAGTAGCTCCGGAATCGATCCGTAGGGCTAGTAAAGGTCCAATGGATTTGGTACGGTCCTGAGGATGCAACTTGGGATCATGAAGACGCTATGAGGACAGAGTACCCACATCTTTTTGAAAATTGTTAAAGTTTTGATTGTATGAGTGTATATACTACACTGAGAACAATGCATAAATAAGGGGGGGGTGAATCCCTATGCTGAATCCCAACTGTACATATGAATGTAAATGAACATATAGGCTGGTGAGCCAGGTTGTTATATGCCAGAAGGCTTATGTGATTATTAGGCCGGAGAGCCTAGATGTTAAAGGCCAATGAGCCTATTATTCTAATATGTAAACACTCATATTATTAATGAAAACACACCACTGTTGTAAACCAACCATGTAAAAGAGTATGGAGGGATAAACTCCACTAGATAGGGAAATGGGCCTAAGAGTTAAGGTTAAGGGGCTAAGCTAGGGGGGCTTAATCCCAAACGAATATTATATTAATATTCCTTAAAGTATAAAGTATGGATAATTATTTTATCCTAAGTTCTAAGGATGGGGACAAGTGGACCCAAGGTAGTTCTCAACATGACAAGTGTCAAGTTGGGAACATGCATACATATAGTTGGACTTAGTTCATTTTGCTATCATCCATATTCATTCCTTCAAGCACAGAGTTGTCATCCGTACCTACGGTTACCATAC
Organism: Picea engelmannii; assembly: GCA_009831015.1. Lineage (NCBI taxonomy): Eukaryota > Viridiplantae > Streptophyta > Pinopsida > Pinales > Pinaceae > Picea > Picea engelmannii. The sequence goes on along the minus strand of WSFP011514027.1, from coordinate 11,354 downwards.
CAGTACTTATACATGTACCCTAGTTAGCTTGGGAGCTAGACGAAAGAAGCAGGTTGCCAGACTCATAGGATATTGAAGAGGCATGTTGTCAGGCCCGTGAGCATTCTCTCCAGGTGAGGGAATTGTTGGGAATTGATTCCCGAAGGTGTCAAACTGCAACTACAGGTATCTGATACTTCCTGTCAAGTTTGTTACTGAAGCTCCAGAAAGGCAGCGGGGCAGCCGAGGGACTGTTGAGCAGAGAAGGGACACACTTTCTAGGGTAGGACATGCATGTGGGGAATGAGGGATTGTAAGATATTGGTTTGAGTTGGCACCTGTGTCTGAGTTTGTATGTTGTTAAAGAGACCTTATTCGGGTTAGGAACCCTTTACCCAGGTCGAGTTTAGCCCCAACTCGGGGGTGACTTGTTGTTGAGATTTATGAGCAGTATTGTCTAAGGTTGGGAGGAACGTGGAAGGACTGCATGCAGTTGGTGTTTATTTCATGAGAAGTGTCATTCATGTGCTTATTTCAATTACTATGTGTGTGCAATTATGAGTTTCTATCATGGAATCTTTGTTGTTAACTTTTATATATGAATTGTTATTGTTCCATGCATGTTGTTATTATTTTCGCTTAACTCTATTCAAATGCATAATTTATTATTTAATTTAATGGCATCGGAATTCGTAATTTTGCATGACGTGGCCCAGCCTAGGTGGTTGGGTACGTAACAAATTGGTATTAGAGCCCAGTTTTCAACATTGAGCCTGCATGGACCATTTAGTAGAGCGCGGTAGTGAAATTATAGAGTTTGCAAGTGAACTGTTTGACAAAATGTCAGGAAGAGTTCGTTTGCAAATTGTTTGACAAATGTTTACAGTGTTTTCTGTGGTGAAATTGGGAGAATTCGGGTGAAATTGGGCCAAAGCCCCAATTTTATGTTGTTAAATTTCCTTGAGAATTTGGGAAATTTGGTCCAAGGATGAGTTTTTCCTGATTCTAATCTATGTCTGAGCAAATTTAGAACTGTAATTGGTCGAATTTGAAGTCGACATAAGGCTATGGCTGACTGAGTAAAAATGGTTAAATAAATTTCCCAATTCGCGAAGGAATTGAAGAAATTTTCATGTCGAAAATGTCGACCGACTGTGCACCCAAGTAATTGGTGGCTCTAGAGGTTGAAATTGTGTTTATTGGAGTGATATTGAATAAATTTAATGGTTGCATAGCGACCATGGTGAAATGGAATGAAATTGGGCAAAAGCCCAAATTTCCTGCAACTAATTAATGGCAAATACGAAGTGAAAGAGTCGAATTTGAAAAGCAGTGAACAAATGTTTGTGTTTAAGGCTTGATTTGGCTGTATTGAGCTTAGTTACAGAGCTCTAATGATGGCCCAAGAAGGAATTTCATTTTTGGGCGAATTTTAGCATTTTTGGAATTTTGGAAAATAGGCGAAATTGGAAAAATTTTGGTATTTTTCTATACGCCGACGTCAACATGACGTGGGGGGACATGTGTCATCTAACGTGGCGGAAGGTGACGTGTACTGCCATGGTTGCAGGTACACGAAGGCAAGGAGGTATAAATGGCTAAGTGTTGGGACTTATTATGAGTTCGTGGGTCCACGACTCCAAAGAAGTGGAAAAATGGCAAGTGTTAAGATTTTTTAGACAGACTTATGAAAGAAAGGTTACAAGATTGTTAGTATGTGAGTCTGCGAGTCCGAAGAAGTGAAAAAATGGTTAAGTGTTGAGACTTTTAAATGGACTTATGAAATAAAGGTTACAAGATCGTGAGTTCGTGAGTCCGTGAGTCCGAAGAAGTGGAAAAATGGTTAAGTGTTGAGACTTTTCGGACGGACTTATGAAAGGAAGGTTACACGACCATGAATTATTTTTTGTAATTAAAAAAAAAAAAGAATTTTTATAAATCAAATATATATAGCACGGATAAATTAACTTAAAACAAATTTAAAAACCATAAAAATTAATGAATTAAAAATATAAAATAAAAACACAAAAAAGAAATAACATAAAAATATAAAATTCCCTCAGACGAAGTGTCATATTAACCCTCATGTCCAATTTCCACTTGCCTAATTGCGCAACCACCCAACATTCTTCATGTTTCTCAATACGGATGGTCAACGCAGTTAATTCCCCTTCTGGCAGTTTACCTCATGCGAGCTTTCTTTTTTGGGGTACGATGGGAGTTGGATTCTTAATGTTGGTTATTGTCTCCATGGTTGATTTCAATGCAACAATTATGGTGAACTTCAATGCCCAGGGTATTGGGTTGGGTGCCTCGTATTCCGACGATGACATGTTTTGGTACTATAATTCCCTCCTCTTTGATAGACGAGAGCCTCATTTTTATTATGTTCGTGGGTTTCTAATTTCAAAGGGTTCACAAATTTGTTGCTTATGTGCTTCGCTTTGCTCTCATCTATTGGCCATGCCACGCAAAAGGGCCAGATCCGGTTGTGGCAGTGGTTCCTCTCAGGGTGCTAGTAGTCGACGAAGAAATTTGTCTCCCCCCTCTAGTAGCTCTAGTACTACTACTATGAGTGTGTCTCACTTTGGGGATGAGTTTGTCACTATTGGTGTCCAAAGCGAGGGTGAACAATGCGGATTTGCTATTTTTGAAAAGGAACAACCTCCATCCACTAAGGAAGTTCAGGGTCTGTCAGTGGAGGAGAATGAACAGGGTGCAACGACTAATTCAAGTGCGGAAAGGATGAACACGACTGATGGCCTCCCAGAGCGTGAAGAGACTCCCCATTTGTAGAACAATGAGACCGGGCTCGTTCTTTTCTCAGAGGAGCATTTGCAGCCGATATTTGAGCTTCGAGGAGAAATGGATGATAAAAGATATTGTGAGGAGCTCATGGAGAACATAATTGGGATGCTTTATGACTTGCTCACCAATCTGCATCGTAAGCATTAGGCTCAAGCTCAACCCACTCAACAAGCCATTGTCCTTGAATGGCCAGCTAATCTCTAGTGTCATGACAAGGAAAGTTTGTCTACCAATTGACCTTCTTTTAGTTACGCTCTATGGTTTTTTTTCTCTCTTTCATCCAGTCAGTCTCTTGTTACAACCTTATATGTATGTTAGTTGGCCACTCTTCATAGTTTTGGACAATCATTTTAACTTATGAAGCAAACTCTTTCAAGAACAATTAATTTCTAGTGCCAAGACTAGTTTCCTGTATTGGCAGTCGTGGCATCAAGACCTTGCATATATATGATTTATATCAGTTTATAGTTTATAGAAGGTAATACAATAAATAGCCTAAAAAAACATAAAATTATATAATAATAAAAAAAACACATTAAAACATTTAGTATAAAACAATTTAGTTGTTAAAAGGGGAAGGGGCGATTATGCAAAAGCATTAAATAAGGAGAAATATTTGTGGAACTCCCCCTTTACCCTTTTTAACTTGCATTTTTTCATCTCAAGGTATTTTAAATGTGTTTTTTCATATATGTTTTCCTAATTATTTTTTTTAGTTCATTTGTTATGTTTTTTTAATTTTTTTTTTTAATAATGTTTGTCTACATTTATTTTAATATTTTTTAAAAAAATTTAATGGATTTTTAATTTTTCTCCAATTTTGTTTAATTTGTTTGTATTATTTTTAATTTTTTATTATACTTTTTAAATTATGTTTGTTTGGTTTTTTAGTTTTAAAAAAAATGTCTTTTTTAAATGGTTTAAAAAAAAAAAAAAAAGGAGGGTGATGGTGGTGGAGTGGAGAAAATTGGGATGATTTCGATCACAACAGTGGTCATTTTTTAGGTCATAGCTTCAAGAATACTGCAATTTCAAGTCTAAAATAAAAATGACACTACTACTAGCACATTTTGCATGGTAGAGAACAAAGAAAGGGTGCTAGTAGCCAAGAATCGGTATAAAGATATTCATGCTTGTGTAGCACAGGGTATGAAGGGATTTGGTAAGAACCCTTTCCAAAATATTTTATTATTGCATGCTATACCTGAAAATTGAAAGGGCAGTTGTATGCCTTGGATACCCAAGTAAGGTATGACTCAGGAAGGAGAACCTGAATGATGGAGGTATGAACCTCTGGTAGTAAACATTGTTTGTAATCCTTGGAAGAATTCATAAATTGATATGTCATGAATGCATGGACAATCAAGGAATGCTTAAAGACATTCATGTGAAAACTTTTGAGTTCGTGTGTACTGATTTGGGATTGTGATCGACCTATAGCAGGCAGTATGGTCCTGCTGTAAGAATGAAAGAAAAACGAATAAGCCATATGGGGAAGAGGTTGGTTAAATTCCAACACCCCATGGCCAAGAACCAGTCGTAAATGTGGCGAACTTGAATAACAATGCAAGAGAGCATTGGGTATGAATGTGGCCAGGGATAGTGGCACATTTGTTAAAACCCTTTGAAATGTTGAATTACGTTTTGAAAAAATAAAAATAATATATATACATGGAAAATCTAATAATTTGATTGGTTGATTGAAGAATGAATTGCAAGAAGTAGAGGGTCATGGATATGGCAGTAAAGTAAGCCCATAGGAAAGATCGATTGCTTGTTGAGCCAAACTGCAAGGAATGGTTTTCCCTTTTGACAAAGTGAATCTGATTGTTAGTATGCACCATTCTGAAATTGTTGTGACGATGTTGTAAAGGTGCAATAAAATGTATGTGCATGAGAACTAACAATTTGATTAGCTGAAGAATGATTACAGAAAGAAGGAGGTCTACCAATTGACCTTCTTTTAGTTACGCTCTATGGTTTTTTTTCTCTCTTTCATCCAGTCAGTGTCTTGTTACAGCCTTATATGTATGTTAGTTGACCACTCTTCATAGTTTTGGACAATCATTTTAGCCTATAAAACAAACTCTTTCAAGAACAGTTAATTTATAATGCCAAGGCTAGTTTCCTGTATTGGCAGTCGTGGCATCAAGACCTTACATATATATGATTTATATCCGTTTATAGAAGGTAATACAATAACTAGCAAAAAAACATAAAATTATATAATAATAATAAAAACACATTAAAACATTTAGTATAAAACAATTTAATTGTTAAAAGGGGAAGCGGCGATTCTGCAAAAGCATTAAATAAGGAGAAATATTTGTGGGACTCCCCCTTCACCCTTTTTAACTTGCATTTTTTCATCTCAAGGTATTTTAAATGTGTTTTTTCAAATATGTTTTCCTAATTATTTTTTCAGTTCATTTGTTATGTTTTTTTAATTTTTTTTTTAATAATGTTTGTCTACATTTATTTTAATATTTTTTTTTTTAATTTTTAATGGATTTTTAATTTTTCTCCAATTTTGTTTAATTTGTTTGTATTATTTTTAATTTTTTATTATACTTTTTAAAATATGTTTGTTTGGTTTTTTAGTTTTTTAAAAAAATGTTTTTTTTAAATAGTTTAAAAAAAAAAGAGAGAGGAGGGTGATGGTGGTGGAGTGGAGAAAATTGGGATGATTTCGATCACAACAGTGATCATTTTTTAGGTCATAGCTTCAAGAATACTGCAATGTCAAGTCTAAAATAAAAATGACACTACTACTAGCACATTTTGCATGGTAGAAAACAAAGAAAGGGTGCTAGTAGCCAAGAATCGGTATAAAGATATTCATGCCTGTGTGGCACAGGGTATGAAGGGATTTGGTAAGAACCCTTTCCAAAATATTTTATTATTGCATGTTATACCTGAAAATTGAAAGGGCAATTGTATGCCTTGGATACCCAAGTAAGGTATGACTCAGGAAGGAGAACCTGAATGATGGAGGTATGAACCTCTGGTAGTAAACATTGTTTGTAACCCTTGGAAGAATTCATAAACTGATATGTCATGAATGCATGGACAATCAAGGAATGCTTAAAGACATTCATGTGAAAACTTTTGAGTTCGTGTGTACTGATTTGGGATTGTGATCAACCTATAGTAGGCAGTATGGTCCTGCTGTAAGAATGAAAGAAAAACGAATAAGCCATATGGGGAAGAGGTTGGTTAAATTCCAACACCCCATGGCCAAGAACCAGTCATAAATGTGGCGAACTTGAATAACAATGCAAGAGAGCATTGGGTATGAACGTGGCCAAGGATAGTGGCACATTTGTTAAAACCCTTTGAAATGTTGAATTACGTTTTGAAAAAATAAAAATAATATATATACATGGAAAATCTAATAATTTGATTGGTTGATTGAAGAATGAATTGCAAGAAGTAGAGGGTCATGGATATGGCAGTAAAGTAAGCCCATAGGAAAGACCGATTGCCTGTTGAGCCAAACTACAAGGAATGGTTTTCCCTTTTGACAAAGTGAATCTGATTGTTAGTATGCACCATTCTGAAATTGTTGTGACGATGTTGTAAAGGTGCAATAAAATGTATGTGCATGAGAACTAACAATTTGATTAACCGAGGAATGATTGTAGAAAGAAGGAGTCTTGGATATGGCAATGTTGTAAGCCCATAAGGAGACCGATTTCCTGCTGAGCTAAAATGTTATGGGAAGGAAAGTCCCATGATTATGAATCAGGTTCATGTGCGGAACAAATATGAAAACAAATTGTGGAATAGGAATTTGTAGGTGATAGATTTGCAATAAAATTCTAAAAGTTGGAATTTATAATGATGTCTCACGATTGTTGTATACCTGTGACATAGGTGAGGAGAAAAGATTTGTCCAGAAGGAACAGATGAAGGTTGTCAAAGCTAAAGATGATAAAAAGAAAAGGGGCTACTGCTGAGCCATGAAAACCCCGTGATAAGCTATGATCACCTGAAAATTATTGTGTTGAGGTAACACAAGCTGAGGTACACCTCGGCAAAGTAAGTCTGAGGGATGCCTCGACTGTAAGACTGAATAGAGTCTCTAAATTTTTCCTATGCGAGAAAACCTTGGCAGGGCAAGATGGATCGCCTGAGAGGCTATATAACAATGAAGGGGATGCTTGAGCCTGGGCCTAGAGGGTGAGTGACTGCAAGGAAGAGGAGATCTTAATAATTCTTGTAAACTATTGGGATCATGCACACAGTGGGTAGTTTCCCATGCGGAAAAACCTTGGAAAGGAAGATAAAATCATGATAGCTCTTGTGAACTATTGAATTGCAATCATGCACCCAATGGGTACGTCAAGGAAAGCGATGAGCATGGATAACAAAACTACCATGTGGATACAGATCCACAAACTGCACAGATAAGTACTGTGCTAGAATATGAATTTTCCTTTTTAATTTGGAACAACAACAAGATGTTTTCACACAAAATTGTGATTAATGTGCTTGTTGTCCAAGAATTATTGAAGGCAGGTGACGAAGACTAAGATTCTGAAAGAGGACCTGACCGAGGATGAAGGTCAAGACTTCTGACGTGGCCGAATGAGAAAGGCATCATAGGTGTTTTGAGAAAAGAACACTGAGGACAATGTTCCTTTAAGGGGGAGGGAATTGTAACACCCCTGTTTCCCCCAATTTGTAATTAATCATAGAATAGGAATTACCATGCTAATGCATGAGGAAAATGTAAATGTATTATTGTTTGAGTTGCCAATAACTGACTGTGGGGGTGAAGCCTTGAAAGTATTAGCCATGATATCACTAGAGGAAGAATGTGAAAACCATACAAGAGGGTTGATATATCAAATAACCCCAAATCTTCATGATAAGGATGACAAACCTCCTTCGAATCCTAAGGAAAGGAAAGGAAAGGAAAGGAAAGCAATCAATGAAGAAAGAACGGTGGTTGAATCACCAACCACCCCCATGAATGGAAACATGGGTTGTCAGCCCGAAGTACTGCAGGGACCTACAGACCTGAGTTTCCTTCTGACAGAAGGAACAGGATAGGTTGGCGAAACCGTCCAAGGTAAGAGGGACACAGAGGGGAGAAGATGGGAGACACGAGGCGAGAGCGAGAGCTCGCAAGGGAGAGGTGTGAAGCTCTCCAGCGGATCACGAACAGAAGCTCGCAAGCTTGATGCCGAAGAGCATCTGAAAAACCTCGTCGAGGCCACAAACAAGTGAGAAAGCTCCGAGTTGCAGAAAACAAGACCTGAACAGAAACTAAAACAGAGAGAGAACCCTCGAGAAGTGTGAGAGTTCCCTGGTGATATCATGGCTTGGCACGAGGGTGGCCAGAGTGCCAATATTTAATGCCTCTGAGCCTATGGTTGAGTGGAAGGACGAACACCCACAGTCAGTGGGTTGGCGTCAACCTGTAATAGATAAGTAATTTCTTACTCTGTGTAATTTAACTGTAACTGGGCATGAATTTGGTTATACGATGTATGTTTCAAGAATTGTGCTTGATTTCTGAATGGATATAATGTGTCTCCTTCCTTACTGCTTGGCTGTGTAATTAGGCTAGTAAGAGATTATATGGATAGGACATGATTGGTACTCATAAATACTTGTGATTTATGGTGGCATAAGCCCGAATCACGAACTGTGCGATTCGTCGACCGGGGACACAGTTTCATGTATGCATGTAAAAATTCCTAATCATTTCGAGTCCCTTGGAGGACGAAGTCTGTTAAGCTCAGATTGGATAGCGTTTTCAGAACGCAAGCGAGGCCCAAAACCATCAGGGCTCGCAGAGGAAGCAAAGGCCGAGGCCTTTGAGACTTTGAAATCTTCCAAGAAAAAAGGAAGAAAGCATGAGCTCAGGGAGGAGCTACAACTACCGTCCGATCTTGCGTAGGTCGCCGATAGCCATCGGATCCAGGAGAAGCTACACGAGGTTTAAGCCTCACATACGCAAAGGTGAGGACTCGTCAAAGTCCCGAAAAGATCAGGACCGTCCATTTCAGAGGACACGTGGCAGAGATCCGAACTCATCGGGGTTTCAGATACTGGAAGGTTGAAGGACCAAGAGTTTGGTCGCGACGGATACGCGAAATCGCAAATCCTAAAGTCCCGAAAGGTGGACGCGGTGGAGGTTTCGGGGAAATCCCCGAAAGGAGATTTCGAGGAAATCCCCGAAAGGAGATTTCGGGGAAATCCCCGAAAGGAGATTTCGGTAATTCGGTTACCGGGTAAACAAGAGGTAAGGGTTCTGAACTCATGACCCATAAAACCCCAAAGGAATCTGAGTCGTTGGATCCGGAGATAGGCGCACGAAAGAAGTCCTGAAATCACTTCAACCGTTGGATCGTTAGAGGACATGTGGCAAACATCCGGAAGCCACCGGGGTTTCGAAACTTAGGCATATAAGGGTGGTGAAGAACGAGGATTCACAATCACTGAAATCACGAGGGTTATTTTGGATCATTGGATCCAGGGCGACATGTGGCAGAGATGTAACCCATCAGAGTTTCGGCATCCAGGATACCTAAAAGGGTAAATCTCTTGTACTCGTCAATAGCGAAATCCCGATAGGTGAAACCCCAAAATGGCATAACGTGTCTAGAGTTTTGGTGTTTCGGAGTTTTGGCAACTGGGAAACCCAAGGGCAAGTTTCCTTGTCTTCGCATGTCCCAAAATCTCGACTTGCGAAACCCCGAAATGGCATAGCGTGTCTAGAGTTTGGACGTTTCGGTGTTTCGACACTCGGGATACCCAAGGGCAAGTTTCCTTGTTTTCGCATGTCGCGAAATCCTGACTTGCAAAACCCCAAAATGGTATAGCATGGTTGGAGTTTGGTGTTTCGACGTTTCAACACCCGGGAAACCCAAGGGCCAGTTCCCTTATACTCGTCAGTTGCAAAATCCCGACTTGCGAAACCCCGAAACGAGCTTAACGTATATATATGAACTTATGAGTTTCGGCTTCCGGGAAACCCGGATGCGAGACCTCTAGTCGTCGCACATCGTGAAATCCCGGTACGCGAAGTTCCGGTGAGTGAAATCCTGAAGCGGCTTGGTGTGAATAGGATTTCGGGTTTCGGCGTTTGAAGAGTCGAAGAACTTGACTCCCTTGCATTTCAAACTCCCGATTTCCGAAGTCCCGAAATGCGCAAGGCGCCTTTTGGCTTAGCCCGGGGTCACAACCGAAGGACACATGGAAGTGAATCCTACACTTGGTGCGTGAATTGTACACGATGGATTTTCGACGAAAGAACCAGTGATTTGGTTTGGGGAAGTCTCGATTAGAAGACCTAGCCTACGCTAGAACCTCGTAGGAATTCAGAAACTCCGTCCCTCGATGATGAAGAAGAAAGAAAAAGCTGAAAAATCTTAGTTCCCATAGTGGGTGTGTTACAGCTATTGGCTAAAATCACTAGGGCACATCTCTTGGGGAAGCTTTATGGTGATGTATCTTGGCGTTTTTCATGGTGGAATGGTCTTCAACTAGGGTTTGACTTGATTATTCTTGGTGAAGCAAGTAGAAAATCTGCATTTTTATTCTTGTAATGAATGTTTCTGGTAAATTTTTCTTATTTCATGTTGAAGATTATGAAATTGCTTGTTTAAACCCTAGGGGAGAAACATAAGTGCTTCTTTCTCCCTATAACTTTTCTACTAGCTTAAATTGTCAATTATACATTGTTTAGAAGTGATTACTAGAGCCCTAAAGTGCTAGCTCTCTAGTAACTTCACTCTAATTACTAAATATATTTCAAAAGCCTAAGGAAGGAAGGTGCGCTACGGCTTAGAAGTGCCTACTCTCCATCAAAACCCATTCTTAAGACTTATATGCTTGAGGCCTTGAAGTGCCCACACCTTTTGCATCTACCTCTTTCCTTGGACAAGTATTATCATTGCTTTATTTCCCAAGTGACATTGCTGCTGTCATCGACTCCATAAGCCCTAAAAAGGCGCTAGTCCACTTGCTTAGTGAATGGTTAATCAAACAAACACTCAAACTTCAATGCCTCAAGCTTTTATTAACAAATACTAACACTAACTTAGCATAAAACACTAACTTGCTGGTGTTATAAACATTTGCTACAACCATCTAAAAACAACAAAATTTATGCATATTAAACATTAATTGCTAGCTAATCACTTCATAACTTGTTTATGACAAATTATTATCATTTTAAGTAACAAATGCTACATTTTCATTGTCTTCTTAAGCATTTCTGAAGAGTATTTCTTGCAGGTGTTGCATTTTACTAGTTGTTGTTGCAAACTTGTCCATTGCTGCATTTTTATATCTGCTAGTATATATTCATTTGGTTCACTGTTTCTTGAAGCTTTAATATCATATTTGTACTTGAAACTGCCATAAGTTTGCTCTGTTGTCTTGTCTCGGGCAAGTACACCTCGACATCTTCATTTGCTTCATCCCTCTTGGACATAGACTTTGTGACACATTCTAATTTGAGTGACTACTGATAGAGGGGGTACTTTATCCTATCCTTAGCCTACCCATCCCTTTAAGTCACAAGGGACGCCTCCCTTGGGGTAGACCTC
>WSFP011514026.1:0-12912 GCA_009831015.1 Picea engelmannii | reverse complement strand
TAGGAGTTCTGTAGTGGATGAACTAAAAGGAGAAATGAATAAGATTAAGCCTCCTACGTTTGATGGAGAACATAAGAAGGAGGAATATGATGAGACATGGTTGCTTGTCATGAGGAAATATTTCCAACTACAGAATTATTCCTCATGTAAAAGGAAGAATTGTGATGTATCAACTGAAAGGAAAAGCATCCATATGGTGGGATCAACTTGTGTAGGTGCAACACATTAGAGAGAAATATATCACTTGGAAACAATTCAAGAGGTATTTTGAGAATAAATACTTGACTAAGAGATATTATGACAAAAATATGAAATATTTCTTTGAACTCAAGCTGGGTAGCATGACCATTGATGAGTATGAATGTAGGTTTTTGGAGTTACTAAAGTATGTTTCATTAATCAAAGATGAGACTGTCAAGATTAAAATATATCTGAGTGGACTTCCACCTTTCATCAGTGAAAAGATTTAGTATGATGACCCTAATACTGTGGAAGAAACTATAAGAAGAGAAAAATTCTTATATGAGTAGAAAGGAGAAAAGCCTACTTTTCGGAAGGCTTGGGATGACAAGAATAAATTCTAGATGGATCAGAGGACGAAGGAAACTAAGCCACCCTTTTTCAGAAATATTCCTCAAGGATAGCCATCATTTAGAGAGCTAAGAATGGCTGACGTAGGGGAACAAAGGCCAAGGAAGACGCCCATTCAGTGTTGGGGTTGTCAAGGAAACCATAAGTACGAAGATTGTCCCCAAAAAATTGGCAAAGTGAGAGTTTTCCATAATGTTCAGCATGCTCAAATAGTGGAGGACATGGGTAAAAGAATGCCAAGGATCTATGTTGCCCTGTACAACAAGAAATTTGAATTTTAGTCACACATGATTGAAGTGGAAGATATGATTAACAACCAACCATTTACTATTTTAATTGATTCAGGGGATAGCCATAGTTATATAGATCCTAGAGTGGTGGGAAGTTTTCATTTGTCAAGAAGAAAACATGAAAAGTCTTGGTTAGTGCAGCTAGCTACATGAACCTAGTGAAGATTCATTGAATTAGTTAAGTCATGTCCAAAGGACATGAATGGACTGAGCACAAAGGATGAATTGAACATTCTTCCTTTAGGTTCTTATGATTGTCTAATTGGGATGGACTGGTTGGACCAGCACCATGCCATATTGGACTCTCGTAGTAAGGCATTCACCTGCTTGGATGAGGAGGGGAATCAGAGAACAGTCCAAGTAATTCCCAAAACTGTTGCTATCAGAGAAATCTCAGCAATGCAGTTGAAAAAGTGCTACAGGAAAGGTTGTCAATTATTTGCAGCCCATGTGGAGGAAACACCTAAGGATAAGGTGTCAAGTATTGGAGATCATGTGGTGCTAAAAGAGTTTGAAGATGTATTTTAGTAGGTACCCAGACTACCTCTGAAAAGACATATTGACTTCTCTGTAAACTTGATGCCTGGAGCAACTCCAATGTCGAAAGCTCCTTACAGAATGAGTATGCTAGAGTTGAAAGAACTGCAATTGTAGATTGAAGAGATTCTGAAGAAGGGGTATATATTCCCAAGTGTGTCACCTTGGGGTGCCCCGGTCTTGTTCATGAAGAATAAGGATGGGACGCTGAGATTGTGTATCGATTTCAGACAATTGAACAAAGTAATTGTAAAGAACAAGTATCATCTATCGAGGATTAATGACCTCTTCTATCAATTGAAGAATGCAAAGATATTTACGAAAATAGACCTCAGGTCGGGATATCACCAGGTAAGGGTAAAGGATGAATACATCAACAAGACCACCTTTAGAACAAGGTATGGTCATTGTGAGTTCACAGTGGTGTCATTTGGACTGTCTAACGCACTCGTTATTTTTATGTGCCTGATGACTGGTATATTCAGGGACTATCTGGACAATTTTGTCATAGTATTTTTGGATGACATCCTCGTGTATTCCAAGTTGGAGGAAGAGCGTGAACAACATCTGAGGATGGTGTTGCAGGTGCTAAGAGAGAACCAACTGTATTCCAAATTGAGAAAGTGCTCATTTTATTAGGAGCAGATCCATTACTTGGGGCATATTATTTCGAAGGATGGGATAGTTGTAGATCCTGAGAAGATTAAGGCCATCAGAGAATGGTCAACGCCAAAGAATGTGACAAAAGTCAGATCCTTTATGGGACTATCTAGTTATTACAAAAGGTTTATCGCAGGGTTCTCGAGGATATCTCACCCTATCACTTCCTTGCAAAGGAAGGAGAAGAAATTTTAGTGGATAGAAGATTGTGAGAGAAGCTTCCAACAATTGAAGCAACTGTTAACCAATCCTCCAATCCTGAGGATTGAAGATCCAAATGAAGACTTTGTAGTATGTACAGATGCATGCAAAGAAGGATTGGGAGGAGTCCTCGGTCAGAATGGGTTCGTAATTTTTTATGAATCTAGAAATTTGAAAGAGCATGAAAGGAACTATGCAACTCATGATTTAGAGTTGGTAGCCATAGTACACACTCTAAATAAATGGAGGCATTACTTCATGGGAAGTAGGTTCAAACTAAGGACAGACCATAACGGTCTAAAGTATTTTTTTGACCAGCCAACCTTGAACGCTAGACAGAGTAGGTGGTTGGAGTTTCTCTATGAGTACGATTTTGATATCAAGCATATCAAAGGAAAGGAAAATAAAGTGGTTGATGCACTCAGCAGGAGAGTGCATGAATTACATGCTACATCCATTAGCATGTACCGAATTGATACTAAAGGCAGAATTTCAGAAGCTGCAAATACAGATTTGTAGTACATGGCACTGGTAGAAAATCTATAACAAGGTGAGATGCCACAGAAAGTGGAAAAATATAAATTGGAAACCAATGGAACACTTATGTACAAGAACATAATTTATATACCTAATGTCTAGGACTTGAAATTTACAATTTTTCATGAAATGCATAATGTGCCTTATGTTGGGCACCTTGGATATCAGAAGATTGTGGCAACAGTCAAGAGCCATTACTTTTTTTCAGGTATGAAGAAAGATATTTTTGAATACATCGCCATATGTATGGAGTGCCAGAAGGTTAAATCTAAGAATAGGCACCTAGTAGGGTTGTTGCAACCTTTACCCATTCCTGAGTGGAAGTGGGAAGTGGTGACAATGGATTTCATCACAGGATTTCCCAGAATAGGAAAACAACATGATTCAATCATGGTAGTAGTTGATAATCTTATGAAAGCTGCCCATTTCATTCGGTTAAAGACTACACACAAGGAAGTGGATGTTGTTGACATATTTATGAAGGAAGTGGTACGATTGCACGAAATTCCCAAGATAATTGTGTGTGACCGAGAGCCGAAATTTACCTCTAAGTTCTAGAAGGGGTTGTTTAAGGGGTTCAGAATGAATCTGAAATTTAGCATAGCCTATCACCCTGAATTTGACGGATATACTGAGAGGGTGAACCAAGTACTAGAAGACATGATAAGAATGTATGTGATGGATAAACCATCGAAATGGGAAGACTAACTACACTTGGTAGAATTCGCCTACAATAATGTGTATCAAGCATCGTTGAAGATGATCCCATTTGAAGAACTTTACGGTAGAAAGTGAAATACTATAGTAAGATGGGATAATCCAGCTTATAGGGTAGTAGTTGGGCCATAGTTGCTCAAGGAAATGGAAGAACAAATGCTAAAAATTAAGAAGAATTTGAAAGCTTCCCAAGACAGGTAGAAAATTTATGCTAATAAAAATAGAACCCACAGAGAGTTTAAAGTGGGTGATCATGTTTTCCTGAAAGTGAAATACAATAGAATTTCCCTGAAGCTGGGAAACTATGCCAAGTTGGCAGCCAGATTTTGTGGGCCATTTGAAATCCTAGAAGGATTGGGCCAATTGTATATATGCTTGCATTACCTGCATCCATGAATGCACATAATGTGTTTCATGTTTCATTGCTTAAGAAATATATACCTGACGCTAATCATGTAATTGATTGGAATGTGATTCAGGTGGAGCAAGAAGTTGTCATGCAAGTGCATCCTGTGTGCATATTGGACCAGAAAAGAAAACATCTTCGGAACCAATCCATAGGGCTTGTAAAGGTCCAGTGGACCTGGTATGGTCCTAAGGACATGACTTGGGAACATGAAGATGATATGCGGGCATAATATCTGCATCTTTTTGAATATTTTTGAAAAATCTTGTTGATGTTGTGTAAAAGTTGCAGTGAGGATAGTGCAAAAATAAGGGGAGGGGATTGTAATATCCCCAAGGATGAACCCTATTATAATCATGTTTATCAAGTGTAAATCATGTTTTGTAGGCTGGTGAGCCAAGTATATATAAGTTGGTGGTATTATGTGTTTATTAGGCCGAAGAGTTTAAGTGTTAAAGGCCAGGAACCTGATTTTGTATATGTAATTATGAAGATCATTAATATAATATGTAAACATCAATGCATGCAAACTGACCACGAAGAAAGAGTGATAGGGGACTAATATTCCACAATGTGGGTAAGGGAAAAGGGGATGAAAGGTTGGAAAGAGGGGATAATCTTAGGGGCTTAAGTCCTTGAGAATAATATTTTATTATTATTCTAAAATTGTGGGACAAACATGTTTTTTTATCCTAAGTCCTAGGAGAGGCAACACATATAGATCCAACGTGTGAAAAAGGGAACACATTCTTGATGGAGTGCATGCAGATTCATGGGTGACACGTGTTGGCCTAGACACGCAATTTAACTCAAGAATTGAGTCGTGATGGGGGTTCGTCCTCCATTCTATTGTTTGTTGTCTGAACTAAGGGATCTTTGCCTCTGATCTCTGCATGCCTCACACAACTTTGAAACCCAAAGCCTGTGATGTTTTCTTGAGAGGCCGATACACCTTTGTCAGAACTGTGAAGTCTGTGTTCGACCTCTGTGTGGATTCCTTGTCTCGTACCTTGAAAACCAGTGGAAAAACTGTGGATTGAGTCGTGTCACCTGTGTGTTTTGTGAGCCTAGCCTATCTTCTCTTGCAGAATTGAGTCTGTACCTGAACTGTCCTTGGTTTGTTGCCTTCTATGTTTCCCGAGTGGAATTGACCAGTTGTTGTTGTTGTTATCCTCACTTTGCGGGAATTAGGTTGAATATGGTTGGAGAACCGGGTTGTCAGGCTCGTGGTAGAAGAGCTAGGTTGTCATGCCTGTGAGAAACTATCTCCAGGTGAGAGAGTCTATTGGGAATTGGTTTTCTCCCAGAGGGATTCGAACACCAGCTACGGAGCTCTGAGAATTCCTGATCCGGCATGTTGATGAGACCCAGAGAGGGAGGTGAAGCACCGATGGACTATGCTTGTGAAGGTGTATACTCTAAGGTAGAACAAACATGTGGGGAATGAGAGTTCATGGGTAGAGGGTGTAAGAAGGATCCTAGAGAGAATCCTTCCGGTAGCTCTGTGTAGTTTTCCTGTAACCTCAGCCTAGTTTAGGATTCCCTTGCCTTGGGTGGAGCTTGGTCCTAGCTCAGGGGTGACCCACTGTTGAGCGTGATGATAAGCGTGGTCTAAGGCTGTGAGTTTCATGGAAGGTCTACATGTGGTTGGTGGAGTTACTACCATTTCGAAGATAAGTATATGCATGTGTTTAATTTCAATTAAAATGCATGTCTATGATGCTCTCAATATTATCATGTATTTTGTTGCAATTATGAATTACTGTTAATTCCATTACTTCTGTATGTTATCAGTAATCTGGTGTTTACTCTGTATTGTTTAATTTAAATGTTTTAAGTCATTTAAATTCATCTAAATGTGTGTATATATATATAAGTGTTATTCTGATTCTGCGTAGTAGAATTGTGCGGAAAGTGGGTTGATGGTCGAGGGAATTACACATGTTCTTTGACATTGGTGATTACAATTAAGAATATCTTTGTAGGGCATTTTGCATAGCAAAGGGTGGAAGGAGTTCACCTTCGAATTACAAATTGTAAAAGGCAGATCGTAAGGGTGTCTTGGGCAACACATATAGCTAAAGGGTAATAAGATATTTCACCAAAATCAAAATCCAAGTAAGCAGACACAAAGGTGTCCAGATCCAAGGCCCCAAAATATTGAATTTGGTTCAAAAGAAGTAATATTGATAAAAAATGGGAGGGTTTTCATATTTCCTTGGTTTCAATCTGGGGCACAAATTATTCATCACTTTTGGCACAGAAGTTATTTTCAAACTCAATGTTCAATACACATCGCATATTATCCATTTTTAACTCTCATGATATAAATTAGATTATACTACTTTTAAGACAACAAGTTCTATTTAGTAACTATAATATGGTTGTGCAAAGGGCTCATAGGCCTCAAGTGTTGCAACTTGTCTCTGATACCAAATGTAACACCCATCTAGGATGCTAAACAATTAATCATTCATTAAATACATACACAATAACAACTTTGTTTTAGCATAATTTCATTGATTTTCATTTCCGCAGCTCTTCTACATTTGTTCAATGATAAATCTAAATAACATGATGAAATAAGCAATAGGTTAACTCTAAGATTTAGAAACTAAAACAGAAGTATATCCAAAATTTCAATAACAAAATACCACCAAAAAATACATCCTCCTTAGTTTGTAAGCTCATCAGTTGCAATGTAGTCCTGGGCGCTTCCAAGTATTCTTTTCCCACTTTCCCATAGTGAAACAACAAAATCCTCCCAGCCAACTAAGAGTCTAGCCGACTTCCTAGATCCAAGAAACCTTTCAGTTTCTTGGCTCTCTATGCCCGTGACTCCAAGAATAGCAAAGCACAAATTCTCAAAAAAAACCATCATAAGAAATATATCTTCCAAAGCTTTCACAACCTCTCATCATGCCTAAACTTCTCAATTCCCTTCCTCACCACTTATTCTCCCTATTTATCAAGTTTCCATACACCCTTCCCCAAGTCTCCTCAACCACCCTCATTATTATTCATCAACCTCCCTTATTTGGATTTTTGGGAAAATATTAAAATAAAACTAAAATATAAATGAATTGCATTAAACAACAATAAATAAAATGCAAAGTCTTTCTTCTCATGCTAGCTAATAAATACAATTTGACAATTTTCCCCAAAATGTACATGACAACCCACCATGCTCATTTAATTCATCATACCAACCATCAATCAAATTCAAAGAAGACATTTAATGCTTCTATATGTTTTGTATGCAATATAATTTACATAATCAATAAACATTCAATTAAATAGTTAATAATCTACTTTAATAATTAATACATTAATTAATTGTACTAGTGTATATGTGTTGGGTATGTGTGCATAGCTAGCGGACACATATCTCAAAAATCTATCACAATCTAACTAAGTCCAAACAAATGTTAATAATTGAATTACTAAGATGAGTAAACAACAATGTTTTATCTGCCTAAGGCCAAGATATAGGGTGTTACATGCACGATCATCCTATTGGTGACCTCAGTTCGTCCATCTGTTTGGGATGGAAGGTCATGGATTGGTGAGCTTAGTGTCCAGCCGCGACCAAAGGCTCGACTAGAATGTGTTGAGGAACCAACTATCCTGATCTGAGATGATGGTTTGTGGGATCCCAAAATGTACCCACACTCATTCGAAGAAGAGCTTGGAAGTGGCCTCTATTGTGATGCTCTTCATGCAAGCAACTAGAATCACCATCTTGGAAAATCAATCAACAATCACAAAAACACAGTTATTTCCCTGCTTGGTTGAAGGAAGGCCCAACATGTAGTCCATCGAGATGGATTCCCAGGGCCTGTTGGGAATAGAAAGAGGGGTGTACATGCCTTGTTTCTTAATGGTCAGTTTGGAAATGTCACAGGACGTGCAAGACCTAATATACTTGATGATATCGTCTCAGAGTTTCATCCAATATATTTTTTTTGCAACATTGCCACTGTATTTTCTATGCCGAAGTTTCCTACCACCCAAATGTAGTGAGCTTCCCAAATAAGCTTCCCTCGCTCACTTGATGGAACAAAAAAATGGCCCAGATGGCACAACAACACGTCCTGCAAATGAAAATTAGTGATAATTGTGTTTATGCCCAACATCTGGTAGGTAGTGGCGAAGTCAGGATCACTCTCGTACAGTTGGGGACATCCAAAGGTTTCATGTCTATAGGAGTGTAGCACTATGGTTAGTGCTGCAACTAGAGGTCGAGTGAGGAAGTCAACAATGCGGTTGGTGCTCCATGTCTTATAATTGATGTTGATATGGAACTATTGCAAGTATGTGGACCACTTCTGATGGCGGTCATTATACAATTTTCCTTATGTCTGCATGAACTACAGAGGCTTATGATCAATGTGGATGATTTTCTCCTTCCCAATAGGGATGATTTTAAGGATCGAAATTTATATTAAAATGTAGAAACCTGGGCTAATCTTACTAGTCCTTAATATGAAAAATGTAAAATATTTGGCGATAGATTTGTAAAAATAATCAAATTTATAAGGATTTTATATAGTTTCTATAAAATCTTGGCAATTTTTCAAGTAAATTAATTTTATTCTATGGAATTTGGCCGAATTGTTTTAGAAACAATGGAAATTGATGAATCGTTTTTTGGGAAAAGCCATGGAAAATTAGCCCATTTGTGAAGTTTGGCCCCTAAAATCATCTATTCTTCTTGAGAATGTAATTCCTCCACTAGCGACATGCTTGTACAATGGAGTACATTTCTTTGTCGTAAGTGGTGATCCAGATTATTTCAAAAAGAAGAGATATTACAATGAAATACACACAAATATTGCCAGAAACAGAGAAACACAACAATATATGATTTCTATTAATGAAACACATGTACAGAGATCGTAAAAATATAGAGTGAATGAATTGGCTAGAACGATGGCAGCTTATCATTGAGAAGAGATGTGACGACTACGCTCATTCACAAGAAGATGAGTAAAATGAGGCTCTGAAGGCCCTTTTACAATAAACATGAATGCCAAAACCCTAGACATCCAAAAACCTAACCCTAGGAGATGAAGCGCCAAAAGTCATGTGGGTCTCGTTGGGGTAAGTTAGTACATTAACTTCCTGGGGTCATAAATTTTTCATATGATCTTTGTTTTAGGTGTGTGATGGCTCGTTGGAAAGGTCATTTAGAGAACTACACATTATGCCATCAAAATTTGACTTTGTCAATAGTTTGACTATGGAAATCCCAAAAAATGTTATTTAGGGCCTCAAAACAACCCCACAAGTATAGAAATATTTACTGACAAGAAAACTGCCAAAATAAGCTAGTGGGAATAGGTGGGTGGCAACAATATCCACCTAGATGTTGTGTATGGATTCAAGACAACCCCAAAAGTGTAGAAGCCACAATTATAAAGAGATTCCACCATTATAGAGAAACGTGTTGAACTAAAAACTGTCTAGATGAGCCAAGTGGAATTTCGAATAGGTGGGTGGCCACCAATATCCACCTGGATCAAGTGGGGTACTTATGAATAGTATATGATAGTGTCTCACTATGACAAGCCATGGGATTTCCATGCTGAGTGATAATTTTGCCCACAACATAGTCTGAAGCATATGTCTCAATCTCAAAAGGTTGTTGCAGGTCGGGTAAAGAGAGCATCGGGGCTAAGCACAAGTTTTACTTCAAAACATTGAATTATTTATGTTGCAACTGGCCCCACACAAATGTTTCCTTATCACTGCCCCTGGTCACTTGGCTAAGGGCCCATGCAACGAGGGATAATCCCAAAATGAACTTGCGATAGAAATTGGCAAGGCCTAAGAATATTTGAAGCTTAATGAGTGTGGTTGGGGCTAGATAGTCATGGATGACCTAGATCTTGGATGGATTGACATGCACCCCATGCTCATAAACAATGTATCCTAGGTACTGGAGCATGTTCATGTCGAAGGAGAATTTTCAAATTTTCATATAGCTTGTGTTGTCACAGAGTGTGAAGAACCTGTTGAATATGCTACAAGTGTTCCACCCAATTCTTGTTCAAGATGAGGATGTCATCAAAATACACCACCACAAAATAATTAGTGAAAGGACACAATATATCATCCATCATCCTCATGAAAGTTGTTGGGGAAGTTTTCAAGCCAAAGGGTATGATCAACCATTCAAAAAGACCTTCTTTGGACTTCAAGGAATTCTTCCATACATCAGTCTATTCTATTGGGACCTGGTGGTAATCTAACTTCAGATCAATCTTAATGAAGTATTTATCCCCCTTGATCTAGTCAAGGAGATCATCAATTCATGGAATTGTGTATCAGTTCCTGACTATGATTTTATTTAGGGCCCGATAATCAATGCATAGTTGCTAGATCCTATATTTCTTCTACACGAGCATGATTAGGCTTCCACGAGGTGATGAGCTTGGGCAGATGTGCATCTTTGTGAGAAGCTCTTAGATTTGGCACTTGATTTCCTCATTTTCTAATAGAGAGATGCGATAGACTGGCCCATTGGGTAGCGATGCATTGGGGGTCAAATCGATCGATTGCTTGACCTGACAGTACAGAGGTACCTCAATGGGTGAGGATAAGATGTCTTTGTATTCTTCCACGAGATTATCCACTTGCTTCTACTACATGGAGAGACCTGTCATAGAGGCCATGGATGTAGCTGCAACCTTCCACTCACTTTGAGCATGAATCACTAAGAAGACAAAATTCCCCATCTGAGAGATGACCTTCTTGCATTGCTTGGAAAATATCAAGGAAATTGCAGTAGATATGATTACCCCGGGTATCCTGTATAATTTCATGTCCAAAGTAATAATAACACTACGAGGCCTAGACTCATATACAACATGAAATTTCCATAAATAAGTTTGACCCAAAATAACATCAGAAACTTCAAGTGGGGTGACATCACGAAATACCTCATCTTTGAAGGGCTTGATCCCATAGGCCAGGAGACACTGTTGTCTAACACAGAGATCACTCCCTTGGCAGAGCCATCAGTTGGTGTATGGTTTTGGGTGTGGTGTTGTTGGCATATCCAACCACTTGACAACCTCCACTGAGATGAGGTTCTTTTGGCTACCGCTCTCAACGATTAAGTGTAGCGGAGTACCCTTCACCCACATCTATGAATGAAAGAGGCGCTCACCTTCCTCTGGTTTATCAGGTTCATTGGGTTGGACCTTGGTGGTGGTAGCAATGGTGGCACTGAGTTCTGCATCAATGATCTATCTCCCTTTTTTGGGTTCTGAATCAGAGTCGAAGCCTACATCTGATTCAGAGGATTTCACCTCGGCCACTAATGACTTCTTTTGCGACATTCAATGGTATTATGTCAGGGGATCTTATGTAACTCGCACCATTTCCTAGTGTTTTTCTTTGTCTTCCCATTGTCCTTCTTTGTTTGTAGTTTGGACTGGTTTTCCATCCTTGATCTACCCTTTACTCTGTAGTTTGGGGCCGCATTTTCCCTACTTCTGCTGTGAGGGGTTTGCAGACCCAAACTGTCATGTCTTCTATTTAAACTTATGCTCAATTTTGATAGCTTATTGATAGGTCATGCCCAAGGACAAGATGTCCAGAAGCTCCTTTTTTTCTGGATGTATCTATGCAAACAGTCGTGGTATTTGAGAACCAATGTTACAAGGGAAAAACTCTCTATGGCCAAGGGTAAACCACAACAAATAGGTATGACTGCAGAAATCAACTCAATTCCAACATATTCTATATAGACTAATGTGCAATATGAGAAAGAGGCCTACCTTGATCCAATGTTTGATGATGTTCCACCGTTGAGCACTTTGACCCAAAGCTTTATACCTACGAGAAGTTCTCAATAAACAAGCAAAGCAAGTATATAGTGATGATATAAAAGGAATTAGCACATCAGACAACATAATTCGTTAATAAACATTACAAACATGCCCATGGATAATAATCATATATTTGCAAGATACTAATAGGACAGGAAAGGAGTATTTCTATTAATAATTGATTAGAAGAAGTGTCAACATTACAGACTTCCGTGTTAGCATGGCTCGAAACCAAGAAACCAATTTCCTTCCAACTGGGTCCCCGCCACTTCAATCCTCCACCAAAGGAAATCTCATGAGAAAGAGGCAAATAGATCCTCTCAACAATAAAGGAAGAGATTGGGGGATGAACACTGTGTTCAGACTTGAGGGACAAAGGGATGCAAACTCAATATGAAGTAATTTCTCCAGAGTAACTTTGCTTTCAAAGTTGAATGCTTTCTCCTCCTTTTTCCATAGTTCGAAATTGTGCTCTTATAGCCTCCAGAATGCAACTGAAAGGGTCGAGTCAGAAATTTTGTAGTATATGGAAAGCCAAGGATCAGAAATCTTTTGTCATTTCATGGAAACCTGACCTCATTTTGTATTTTCTCACACAAATCCCAATATACATGAGTTGTAGTGGAGAAGCAAACGTATACGCATCTTGCATAGCAGTTAGGGAGTGTATATGTGGAAAAATGTATATTTTTTATCTCTAGATTCGTCAAAAAGGGATGAAAAGTCTGCATAGGGAAATGGAAAAAGGCCCTATGTACAAGATAGAAATGGTGAGGCAAATCTTTCTATAATAGATGCCCCCTAATGTGTGAGATCAGAGGAGTATATGCGATGACCGAAATACATTATAAATAACCCTGAAGTGGAGTGGTAGAGAACCAACTAGATGAACTCAATTGCTCATTACATTATGTACTGACTTTGCATACATGGCTGCCAATAATACAATGCAGATCCATGTGAAAAATATACCAAATAAGTGTCCATGGCCATGAATAGGAAAATACAAATGTGGTTATATGCCAAAAGCTATCATAGTCACAAACAAGGACTAGTCTCAAAAATCAATCTGAAGATATTTGTATACCATGGAGTACAATTTGATCTCCCATGATCATTGAAGTCAAATAGGTAC
>WSFP011514025.1:0-12912 GCA_009831015.1 Picea engelmannii | reverse complement strand
AAAGTCATTTTTGCCTAGGTCTTTTTCCCTCCCTTGGGAATTTTTGCAGCTTTCCAAATCTTTGATTTTCATTGGCTTCCCATGGTCAAATAATTAATTTTCCACTTGAAACAATCACCCCTGGGGTAGATCCAACATGTTCCCCACTCATGGAGTCATGGTCACCTAATTTCAACATGGTTGTTCCTTTTTTCTTCTAGCAATAATTATAAAATATTCTATTTTATACAAGTGTCATAGTCAAGAAGCTAGTTGTTTCAAATCAGGTCTCTTCCGAATATTCATAATCATTAATTACAATTAATTAAATTCGAAAGTTGAAATTTCCAAAAATGGCAAAAATTTTCCAATTTCGAACTTACCAAAAACAGAATAATTTTCTTAAGAAATATCAAACTTAAAAATAAATTACTTTTGGGGATGTCACATCTCTTGTGCATCATTTATACAATGTTTTATTAGTTTCTTGACTTAGGTATCTCATAGGTTACTTGCAGGGGTTATTATGCTTATACCCTGGGTCAGATAGGGGTCAGACAACACACAACCTTTATGGAAGATTACCTCTCCAGGGGGATCTGACCGATTGGTTGTGAATCCCACGAGGACCCCTATAACTGATTTTTTTACCTCCAAAGTTTAGTGGGGAGTCTCAGGTCCCTCTTGGATGATACATACCTTCTTTAGGGAGGGAGGCCACTCAACCACTTTTGCCCATTGCATGTATTGTCCGTTTGAATTTTGGTATGCTCTTTGACTGCTAGTTGGCCTTAGAAGTCTCTTTTAGGTGTCATCATCATGGATAGTGGAGTTTCTTTTTCTCCCTCATTTACTGCTATTCATCCCATGATACCTACTCATTTCATTGGGACAGATCCTTCCACTTTTCAAAATGGTTTGCAGAACAATAACAATCATTCTGCACCATGGGTCTCTAGTCATTTTTCTGTTGATATGCCTTCACCCATGCAATCCTCTCCCTGGCCCACGTATATGATTCCTAACATTGGATCAAGCGGCACCATGGATCCGATGCCTACTTCTTCATTTGATATGAGTCATGTCCCCATGGGAGGTTGAAACCTTCCCCCTTATGGATCCAATGCTAGGATCGAGTGCTCATATGGGTGCTTATCCCACTTATTAGGCCCCATCCAAGTATCTTGTGTCTTCCATGTCAGTTTCGTAGAACACTTTTTCCATGATAGGCCCTCAACTACCTCCATGTATTTTGTTTGGGGAAAATCAATTTTACGGTTTGAGATACCCTCTTTACGGGGCCCCTTCACAAGGGGGAAACATATATCATCACTTGAATAATTCTTATCCTACCTCGGTCTCTTCACAAAACTCTATGATGATGCCCATCCAAACCTCTTTGGACCATTTTAGCGTAATCCACGACCTTTTTGGGAAGGAACATGGGATACACCAGGATCCTTCCTGGCCTACAATGTTTCAAAACCAATCTTTCCCCATAGCTTGGCATCAAATTCCACAATCTACCACTATCCCAGTCACTGTCAATCATACTCGTGCTCCATCACCGACCTCTTCCAGTCACATTGGATATGGATCAACATTTTCTACAAATTATGTCAATAGCTCGCACCCAACCTCTTCCAATTATGTTGGGGGCAAAACCCCTTTCAACCCGAGTCACAACCGTGTCACATCTCTAACCTCTATTCATCATATAGGAGAAGAGTCTCTTACCTATGTCAGTCATGAAAAGAGCGTGTCACTAGCCATTGTAAACAATATAGGGGGCATCGAGAGGCCTAGACGTCTCAAATGTAAGCCTAAATTCCTTTGCATAACTTGTGAAAGAATTCATCTTACGCGTTTGTGTCTGGCTACTGCTGAGATACCAGAAGTATGGAGGTCTCCCAAGGGCCCATCATATTCTAAGACATCTATGGTTTCCCTACACCATGTCCCTCCTTTTATCGACATATTTCTTTATTCTCCCAACCTCACCCCCATTATCGAGGGTGATGTGTCCCCTATCCCTATTTTCATGCATGCTCTTCAAACTAGAATTGAAGAGGGGTTCATACCATTGCAATATTTGGTCAATCCCACTCT
The DNA here is from genome assembly GCA_009831015.1 of Picea engelmannii. Lineage (NCBI taxonomy): Eukaryota > Viridiplantae > Streptophyta > Pinopsida > Pinales > Pinaceae > Picea > Picea engelmannii. The sequence goes on along the minus strand of WSFP011514025.1, from coordinate 10,824 downwards.
TTTTGTAAAGGGGAATGCAACCTTCATTCATGTCATCAACATTCCTAATCCTACTCCTTATGAACGAGAGATATTTACTCTTCCCCCGAGTGCTCTCCCTCCAAGTCCCGACGAGGTTCCCTTTGATTTAGACGACCTGATGGGGAATCCCATACCCCCACTTATGTCTTTTCCATTAAGAGACCTTATTCGAACCATCATAGATATTATATACTTCGTTATCACTTTATCTTCCTCAACATGGAGATCTTTGGGTTTTCCCAAGCTTTTTTCAGTTATCCATAAGAAACTTACCTTCTGCGGAAGACTGATACGAGAGATTTCGCCCCCCCCTTTACATGTTGATTAGAACAACAAAACGAGTCTTAGTTAATATCTTTTCCAACTCGTCTAAAAAATAAAAATATTGTAGAGTGATTTGTCACTTTCACACTCGTTAAATTGGATTTGAAAGGTCATGAGTCTTAGTTAATCTCTTTTCCGACTCGTTACCAAAAATAGAATCACCGAGTGAACTTGTATTTTTCACACTCATAAATTGGATTTGAAAAGACGTCTGTTTGGCACAAGTTTATTCCTTTTTCACACCAAGTAGACTAAAATACATAAAAATGACATTTTTTGGTGTTAAGTTGTGATTGGATCTCATTCCCTCTCTTCTAGTATTGAGCCTTTAGCTGGTTCTCTCTTTGTGTTATAAATCATTGCCTAAGAAGTTTTTGCATCCTCAACCAAGCAGAGCCTTGTTTATATCCTTCACAATTTGACACCCTATACATTGGAGGCAACATCACCCCAAGTGTCCATCTCCCACATGCATTTCCTTTCATTGAGCATAGGTACGTTCCACTAATGGAACTAGTTTTGCTTACTTGCGACACTCGTTTCCTCCTTTATATCATAGCATTCACTTTTTATGAAAAAACAAAAAATGTTAGGTGGGAAGGGAGTACTATATTATAATTGGTAGCAGTTGTGTCACCTTGAACAAAGAAAAAAACTATTGATTCCTTATGTCATCATAATTTTGGGTTTAGCATGGCCTTAGGAAGTTGATCTCGTTACAAAGTTTTTCTCCACCGACTCGTTACTCTTCCAGTCTCTATAGAGAACATTATTGATGCCTCCTATATCAAATAGTTACATCATTGAGTCTATGATGTCGGAGTCTACCACATGTCTCATGCTCTTGTTCAAAGGAAGTCTATCAACCTGTGTAGGCTATTCCTTAGAACTCTTGACTTTTCATGTCATCCATACCCTCACTTTGTCTCAGAATCACATGATACTATGGTCTTATCATGCACCTTGGACCTACTTTCATTATTGGTAGGTCACCTTGAACCCAACAGTCAAAATTTCATCATTGGTCATCGATTAGGTGGTTTCCCCTATGTTCGATGGCAAGAAATCTATTCACACTTTGGGATTCATGCAGTGTCTTGGATGCCATTAGCCTTATTGGTTGTTTCCTCTCATTTTTCAACAGTTTTCTTCATTGGTTGATATTGCGAGGGTATTTTTTGTGTACCTCTTATATTTGGCACACATGAAAGACGCATAAGGTCGTTGGTTCGTGAACATATTCTTCATCTAATATCCACCAAATTATGAAGCTACTGCTTTGTTCCTCATGATGACTGATGAGAGATTCCTTAATGATATCCTTTCAGTGGGTCTCTTTCCATCGACTTTAGCTCATTTATTCTAGATATGAGACCTAGTTCATTAGTGGCAATCTCTCTCTCCATTGGTAGATGGGAATACATCAATGTTTCCTGATCAATGGATTCTTCAATTGTTCAACATCAAATCCTTTATTCACACTTGTAGGAATGTCCTCGGTGCCTTGATACCTACTTTCATTATTGGTAGGTTGTCTCGCGTTTGTTAATGATATACCTCAATTATTGGTAATCAAACGATGTCTCATTGTGTTCGACCTCAACTCCTTTATTCACATGATGTAGACTTGCACATTTGGTATATGTCTAGAAGACTTGAAGATATCACTATGTGGTCGCAACTTTCCTGATTTGCTGCTTCATTTTCATTGGACCAACACCTATTTTAATACAGTAATCATGAGACATCAGATTATACTCCATCGTATACAGATATCTTTAGATTGGTTTTGAGAATGGTTCTACTGGGCCTTGTTTGTGATTATGGAAACTTTTGGCATATAACCGCATTTGTATTTTCCTATTCATGGCCACAGACACTTATTTGGTATATTTTTCTACATGGATGTGCATTGTATTCTACTGGATTCCATGCATGTAAAGTCAAAATAGAATGTAATGAGAAACTAGTGATTCTAGTTGGGTTTACACCACTTCACTTCTTGGTTATTTATAATTTATTTCAACCATCGTAGATACTCCTCTGATATCACACATTAGGGGCATCTGTTATACCAAGATTTTCTTCAACATTGTTATCTTGCATAGAGGGCATTTTTCCATTTCCCTATGCAGACTTGTCATCCTTTTTTGATGAATCCAGAGCTAAAATACATATTTTTCCACATATATGTGCCCTATCTACTATACAACATGCGTATACGCAATCTTCTCCACTACAGACTGTGTACATCAGGATTTGTGCCAGAAAATAAAAAAATGAAGTCGGGTTTCCATGCCACGATAGGAGATCTATGATCCTTGATCTTCCATATACTGGAAACATTCTGACTCGGCCCTTTGGTTGAATTTTGAAGGCTATGAGAACACAATTCCAAGCTATGGAAAGGGAGAGAGAAATCATTCAACCTTGAGAGAAAAGTTACTATGCAGAAATTACTTCATATTGAGTTTGCATCCCTTTGTCCCTCAAGTCTGAACATAATATTTAGACCCCAAGATCTTTCCCTTTTGTTGAGAGAACCTCATTGTCTCTTTTCTATGAGCTTGCCTTTGGTGGGGGATTGAAGTGGTGGAGACCCAATTGGAGGGAACTTGTTTTCTTGGTTTCGAACCATGCCGACATGGAAGTCTGTAATGTTTTCATTTCTGTTGATCATTTATTAATAGAAATATTCCTTTCTTGTCCAATTGGTATCGTGCAAGTATATGATTATTATCCATGGGAATATTTGTAATTTTTATTAATAGATTATTCTATCTAATGTGATAACCCCTTTATATTATCACTATATACTTGCTCTACTTGTTTGTTGAGAACTTGTTGTAGGTACAAAGCTTTAGGTCAAAGTACTCAATAGTGGAACATCATCAAACATTGGAATGAGGTAGGCTTCTTTCTTATCTCACTTGCACATTGGTTTATATAGCATATGTTGGAATTGAGTAGATTTATGCATTCATACATGTCTGTTGTGGTTTACCCTGGCCATGGATATTTTTTCCCTTGTAACAAAGAAGAAAAAAGAATAGAAGAAGTCATGAAGTCTCAAATAATGAAGAAAGATAAAGAGGTTGAAAAGCTTAAAGAAGAGTTTGTCACATTGAGAATTAAAATCATCAATCTCAATAAGAATGTTGAAGAGACATAAACATACACATCAGTCATAGAGAATGAAGAGAAGCACTCTAGGTTTCTTAAAAAGAAGAATGAAAAAATATAAAGAGTTATGAAAAAGTACTCAAAGGAAGGAATCATAGTCAACCAAAATCAAATAAAACTATTAAAGATACATCTTCAAGAAGAACATCCATTTTCAAGCCACAAATAAGCTTCAATGATGATCAATCAAGGCAAAAATTCATTCCTAGGTATGAAAATTCACTCCTAGGTATGAAAATTTCTTTTATGGTCATTGTTTTTATTGTACTAGTTTTGGACATAAGGTTGCAGATTGGAGGGATTATAAAAATGTTCAGGAAAGAAATAACTATGTGGCCCCACATAACATTCAGTTTTACAAATGTCATAACTATGGACACACAACTAGTGATTGTAAAAGCATGATCGATATTTCCATGAAAGAGAACATTGATATCATATATAATAAAGTATGGATAAGAAAACATGAAGAATAAGTGAATAAAGACCAGGTCCTGGAGATTGCAATAAAACAATATGGAAAAAAATCTATAGATAAAATGAAAGATGTCAGATACATAAAGGTTTGGAAAATAACTGAAAGAAGACAAGGAATGGTAAATAAGGAACAAGTTCAAGAGATTGTACTTTTAAGAATTGTAGTCAAAGATGAATCCACATACATAAAGAAATAAGTTAGAGCTCAGAGAGATGGTGAATCTACCAATGAAAATGATGATGAATACACATCAGAGAAGGAATTGTTCTCATCCATCTGACTTAGAGACTCAGACATAACATGGATATTATACAAGGGGAGTCTATGCGATAGCTATGAAATAACAAAGAACCATCCTTCGAGAAAATTGCAGAGTTTGAGTAGACACATCTAGAGAAGTCAGTTAGCATAAGTACACTTTGATAGTTGTAGTATTGAAGACTTCATGATAATATAGTAATAAATGGGTCAAAATTATAAAAAGTTCTACAGTAAAGTATTGGAAAATATGGACAAAGATTGATTTGTAAGAACACTTAATATGTTTGGATAGATATATGATAGTGGATGAGAGCATGGACTCATAGATTGGTTTAGAGAGTGTTTCATAGACAAGGGAACATTTTGCATGTTAATTACACAGGAAATGGATTGAACAATGCTAATGGACTCCAAATTGACATATATTTTTTGAACACATGTAGTGCATACGCCAATTCACATTCTAAACAGATTAATTCTTAGAAACAACATTGACAAAAATCCCTACGAGCTATCGAAAAGAAGAACAAGAAATGTGAAGCACTTTAGAATATTTGGAATTATATGCTACATCAAAAGAGAATATGGAAGAATGATAAAGTTTAATTCTTGTGTGGACAAAGGAGTACTTGTTGGTTACTCAAGTACAAGAAAATCATACAAGTGTTACAATATGAGATTGAATAATTTTTTGGAAAGTATCAATGTAACAATTGATGAAATAGGTGGATGAGAATCAAAGGAAGAAGAAAATGAATCACTGGAACAAGTTTATGAAGAAGAAGAAAAATATGAAGAATAAGTAGAAGAGGAAGATGAAGAAGGTCAGAAAGAAGTAGAAGAGCAAGTTCAACAAGTTCCTCCAAATACACCAGGAAAATGAGTACACAAGAATCATCCTTCATATCAGATTATCAGAAACAAGTATGTAGGAGTTGAGACTAGAATAATAATGTGTTCATAAGAACAAATGCACCTAGAACTCTTATCTATGATTGAACCACGCAATTTGAAAGAGGCTAGCAAGGATGAATTATGGAATAAGGCCATGGATGAAGAATTAGATCAAATGAAGAAGAATGACACTAGGGAATTGGTTCCAAGACCAAAGAATAAGAATGTGATTGGCACAAAGTGGGTTTTTAAAAGTAAATTGAATGAATATGGACATGTTATAAGGAACAAATCTAGATTGGTATGTAAAGGATACTAACAGGTTGAAGGAATCAATTTTGAAGAGAGAGTTTCCCTAGTTACCAGAATGTAAGAAATTTTATTGATTTTAGTTTATGCATGATGCAATAATATTAAAGTGTATCATATGGACCTGAAATCATCTTTTTTGAATGGGGAACTTTACGAAAAAGTCTACATCAAACAACTAGAAGGATTTCAGTTGTCAGAGACACATATTATGTGTGCAAATTGAAAAAGGCCTTGTATGGTCTAAAACAGGCTCCTAGAGCATGGTACTTTGGACTTGCTAAATATCTACAACATGCATGGTTCCGAAAAGGAAGTGCAAACAACAAACTCTACATCAAGGTAACTCAATATAATATTTTATTAATTGAATTTTATGTTAATGATATTATTTTTGGAAGTAATGATGATAGGTTAAGACAAAAATTTGCAAAGGATATGCATAATGAATTTGAAATGTCATTACTTGGAGAACTATCCTTCTTTTCAGGTGTTCAGATACGTGAAAGAAACCAAGGATTTTTTATTTCTCAAACTAAGTATATCAAAGAAATGCTAAAGAGGTTCAGAATGGAATATTGCAAACTAGTTACCACTCCTATGAAAACTAGTTGCAAGTTTAGAAAAGATGATGATTCAAATTCTATAGACCAGAGGAAATACATGTCAATGATTGGTACCTTACTATATGTGACAAAATCTAGACCATATGTATTGAAGGAAGTTGGAAAGGTGGCACAATTTCAAGCAACACCAAAGGAATCACATGTATTAGTAGTGAAGAGGATATTCATATATGCCAAAGGAACAAAAGAGTTTGGATTACAGTATGCAAAAAGAAACGATCTATCACTTATTTCCTACATAGATGCATATTTGGAAGGTTGCATTGACGACTGATCAAGAACCAATGAAGCAACGTTCTACTTGGATAAGTGTTTAGTATATTGGCTAATAAAGAAACAATCATCAGTATATTTATCTACAACCGAAGAAGAGTATATTGCAGCAACATGATGTTGTACTCAGGTTCTATCAATGAAACAAAATTTGACAGATATAATGGTTGAGTATGTCGAGCCCATTCAAATATATTGTGATAATACAAGCACCATCAATATCCCAAATAAACTGGTGATGAACTCCAAGGTGAAGAACATTCCAATAAAGTATCACCTTCTACGGGAACAGGTTGCAAAGAAGAACATCTGAGTTGAATATGTGGGAAGAAAATAACAAGTGGTAGAAATGTTTACAAAACCACTTCCAAGGGAATCCTTTGAGTATCTTCACCAAAGACTCAAAGTAATTTCTCTTCCAAAATGAATTCTTTTGAATGATTATTTTATATGTCTTAGATTTACACAAGGAAGCACCATAAAGTGGACAATTTAGGTTGGGATATTAGTTTCAGGAAGAGTTCAGTCAGGGGGAGAAGTCGCATATGGAAATATACCTTTTCCATTGATGACAAAGGGGGAGATATTTATTAGATGCAAATATAAATTCTTAGAGAAAGAGCATAGAGGCATGGTTCTAGGGGGAGTGATGGTCACATGAAGAGGATTAGTGATATGACTTCAGTACTTCATGAGTGTTGTCATTAATTCCAAAGGAGGAGATTGTTGATTATTTGGGCTAGTTGTCATTGATGTCAACTCGTCAAGAAAGTCTGGTAGCGAATTCCGGTAGCACAAAGGTTTGGGTAGTGGAACCAAGTTTGCTTGATTTATAATGGTATGCATTTTAATATATTTTAAGGTAAGACTATTCTATATGTATAGTACATTTCATGCCATCTTCCATGGTATGTCAAATGTCACATAACTCCTCACAGTTAGAGATTTATGGCAATGTCAAGTTCGAGAACCCTCATGATTCATCTAGAAGCCCCAAAAGGTTAAAGTAGTCAAAGTGGTTGAAAAGAAGAAATTATTTAAATAAGACTATTATGTATGGATAGTACAAGTCATTCCATTTTTGGTAGTATGTGGAACATCACATAAATCCTCACGGTTAGAGAGTTATGGCCATGTGAAGTTGGAGAACCCTCATGTGTCATCTAGAAGCCCCAAAAGGTCAAAGTAGTCAAAGTGGTTGCAAAGAAGAAATGATTTAAATAATAAAGTGAAGTGATGAGTATACTCTAATTAAAAATGGATACAAAAGAATCTATTTAAATAATAAATTTAATGGAGAAATTAATATGTGGACAAGTGGTTAGAGGTGGGTTAGCCCTAAAATATGAAAAAGTGGTTTAAGATAGTTAAAAGGTAACCACTTGAGGAAGCTACATAAAATTATACATAAGAGGCAAGGGTCTCTCATTTTAATCACACTTGAGCAAATTGAATATATACATGTGACTGAGGTAACCAAAGGATATCTAAGCTAAATTTCAAAGGGAAGGTGAAGTAAGGAAGGCCGAAATTCAAGGAAGGATAAATTATTTTGATGATGTTTTCTAAGGTATGTTATTTACAGGTCATCTCACCATTTTCACAATAAATTTTTTTCTAGTATGAATAAGACCACAAAATATGGAGTTCATTGAGGAAACATATTCAAGTACCTATGATAAAACTTTCATCTTATGGGTCATTGTATTTTTGGAGTTACACTAGGTGGAAAATAAGGTTTGTGGCTAGTCCTGAAACTCGTCTAAAAGAAGTGTTTCGGGTAAAAATGTCATAACTTCTTAATAATAGATCCAAATTCAGTACGAACAAATGTATTTGCTATAGTACAATTTGTAGTATTTTGTGTATCATTTTAAGATCCATACAAATTATTCTGTGCGAGGCACGCTCTACAAGTTTTCTTTCTATAATAAGCTAGAATTAAACAAGGTATGTCATTTTTTCTATAACTCCTTTTATGAGATGTTCCAAGTAGTGAAACCTGGAGGAATTTCATAAAATACACTGTCGAAGATTGTGTACTATTTTCATATCTTTATTCATTATAGGTACATAGTTATGATTATTTCATATTAGGGTTGTTGATTAATCCAAAATTAGTCATGTGAGACTAAAATAAAGTTTGATGAAAATGTTAGTCTCTTGTTGTTAAATTTAAGGAAGGTTTGTAGATATGTGATCAAATACACCAGGTCTATTACAAAGTCAGAAATCAGATTTCGATGATGAAACTGATGAGGGATTTTGGTTGAGGTACATGTTGGGTACACGGTTGAGACAAGTAGTTGATGAGTTAACACATACATGAGGTATATGGTTGATGAATTGGCACATACATGAGGTGTATAGTTGATGATTTTTGTACATCTTGATTATTCATAGTTTACATGTATTTGATGTATTATTGGTACATTTTTGGTGCATGGTTGATGCACTCGTTGATGGTATAGGTTGAGGTATAGATTGTTGCATGGTTGATGCACTTGTTTTTGCTACAGTTTGATTACAAGTTGCTTTGTACAAGTTTTTACAAGTTGTTTAATCCAAGTTGATTGGTATAGGTTTACAACAATATATCTCATAGTGATAGTGTGACAATGGTTCCATAATTCTACTTCTACATCAGGGTGGTTGGAAGGGGCAAGGACAAGTGATTTTATCCACCTCCCAATTGTAGGAGGAGAGCATATGGGGTTGTAGCCTCCTTCTGGTTGTATCTAGAGAATTGGGGAATTGGAGCATCCCTCAGTTTGTAGCCTCAGAAGCTAGGGGTTTGGAGCCTCCTTCCAGTTGCAGTTGGAAAACAAAGGAAGTTGGTGTTTCCAATGAATACAATTCTTAAATACATATAAGAAAAATCATTCCATGGTTTTCTCTCGCTTTAGGTTTCCACGCATAAACATTGATGTACTGTGTATGTGTATGATTTCTCATTTGTTCATTGTTTATTTACTCTACAAATATTGGAGGATAATGCTACATTGATATAACACTTGAATTTTATGGTTAAAAAGGATTACATTACTCTATTACTGATTCAACCTCCCTCTCAGTATCCAAAAATCTGGACCAGGGTTCAAATTTTAGCCCAAAAATCAACGTTCTCGGAATTGCCCCAAATCGGACGTGAGCATATCCCTCGTTGTCACGAATCCAACACAATTCATTTTGTCTCAAACGAACGTTGGGAGCGAAAGATATAGCAATCTATTCGGAAAGTCAAACAGGTAAAAAAATCCTGACTGGGTAGTCTGTACAGTCCGTACGGCCATGTGGCAGGGCTGTACCATTATGATGATGTGGTAGTTTGATGATGTGGCACATTTTCGTTGGATGATTGTCGACATATCGGATGTTGACACGTGTTCAGGTGTTGGCAAATAATATGAGGACACGTGGCCCAATCGGAGGGCGCCACGTGTCCCCCTCATTTTTGGTTTATGTGGTTGTGTAAAAGTTAATGGAGGCCATGGGGTTCGACCCCCAGACCTCCCCCAACTATAGCAGCTTCATAACCCTCCGCTAGCCAAAGTTCCGCCAACTATTCCTTGTTAACTATGCCAACAAACATTTATTTAAGTTGTGGTATAGTTTTAAATGTAAAGGGGGGCGGGCCGGGGCATAGCCCCGACCCATGGGCCCGTGGTCATTTGATTACCCATACGACCAATACGCATATGAATATTGCGCGGGTTTAATCCATGGTCATTTTCATGTTTATATGTGACCAATATGCATATGAAAATGGCGCGGTCTATTTGTTATACGCCACGGTTTTTATAACTATATATTACATATGTTTTGTGTTAACATATATGCCGTGTTTAATAATGCGCAGTTTTTAATATAGTTTGGACGGTTATGCCTAACCACCATAGTTGTGCGCGTGGTTGTACTTGCGCGGGAATTACAATTGGTTGGCACGGTTTTTATAACCGTTAAGCACTTTTGTTTTTAGCCCGAGGTTTTATGGGTCCATATGCCTGAGTGCTAGGTGGTTGGGGGCTGGAGGCGCCCTAACCGTCCTACAGTTTGCACCGTTGGCATGGTTGCGCCCGGTGCCAGGTTATAACGTGCATTGGGAGCGTGTTCCAGGTACATGCACACAGAGGTGCGTTCTGTAGAGCCAGTTCCAGCAAAGCTTGAAGGAGGAAAATGGAGGAGGCCTAACTTCTTCATCGTTTGGTCGTTTGAGGTGCCGTAAAAGCCCAGCCAGGGGTTTTTGGACATGCTGGATCCATTGGTGCCATTTTCACAGCCATTTGAAGACTCTTCATGCGAGTTTTTCACTGTTGAAGTTTCAGGAAGCTCCAGGGAACTTTCAGCCCTCTTTGATGGAGGACATGGTTTGGTGAGCCTATATTTGTTTTCAGTGATTGAATAATCATTTTTGGCTAATTGATATGCTATGAACACATTGGGACAGGTTTCAAA
>WSFP011514020.1:0-12912 GCA_009831015.1 Picea engelmannii | reverse complement strand
TTCCTGCACTACCACTCCTTGAGAAAGGAGCATATGCAAGCCCATAATCTGTGGCCTTATAATGCTCAAAATGGTAGATAGAGAGTTCATCTGCTGCTAGATCTTCATTTTTCCAAATCATGATGTGTACCTCAGGCCGTTTGGCACATCCTGCCTGCCATGATGGTATGCCTTCACCAACTTCCTTTTATCTATATTCCTTGTCAGATATATAAGCTAGAATAAGTAGAGCATCTCCATAAGGTGCAAGTCCAGAAATAAAATAATCAGTCTGAAATGCAGCCACAATATCCACTTGTTTTTCACTGGTAGAGTATGAATAGTTCCTATTTTTTGTATCTGTTCCTCCAAAGGATTTGTGTTGGATAGCTTTAATTTTCACAGAGGTTCTCCAATCAATGAACAAAACCTTGTCATCTTACCACACAAGATGAGGGCATAAGAGCTCTGTAGGTGGACTTGCACGTGGACGCTCAATTCGATGATGATTTGCAGCATCATAAACTTTCACGCCTGCATCATTCGCCCAAGCTAAAAGACTAGTCCTCCACTTCACTGCATGAATAGGACCTTCTCTAGAGTGCAAAACCTGGTCATGATTCCCAAACCATCCTTTTGTGTTGAGAAATAGTTGACCAACAAGACCCCCGGCTGCAAATCTCCTCGATGACTTCCTTGCATAGTCTAGATCAAGAGAAACAACTTTCATAGGAAGATGGTATTCAAATTTTCCCTTTCATATGTAAATAAAATGATGTGTCTTCTCTTTTCCCACTTGCATAAGCCCACTTGAATTTTATACTCAAGCTCCTCCTCTGAGAATGGTAATGAAGCCTGCATGTCAAATTGTGTCCTACTACTAGTATGCTTATCCTCCTTCATATTTCTGATGGGAATATTTCCTCCATGCCTGTCAGTATTATTATATCGAGAATACCAATTCTATGTATAGCTCCTATAGGAAATCAAGAAGTGCCATGTTCACTTGCATCGTACTCATGGGGCTGAAAATTTGGAAGGATCCAATCTTTGCAAGGGGCGCTGACTTACAAGGCAAGACATTTCTGTTCACATTGAAAACTGAATGAGTAGCTTTCACAAGAGTTGTAGGGGGTACCTGTGCAAAGTGGCGATGATCGAGTAGGTAAACATCTACCTCTCTAAAACCTGTCTCTCCCACTCTGATGGATCTCTTGAGACCTGGTTGTTCCAGTGTCCTTCCCATAAAACTGTTTGGATTGTTTGGTGCGAATGGCTCTCCATCTGTAGGTTTGACAATGGAAATTTATTCATATTCCTTTGGATGAGCTCTTGGAGCTTAAACATGATACGCTAACGTGAAGTAACAGGGGTGTTCCTCCAGCCAGAAAATTTTTGTTTTGCAGCATCTATTGCCAATTGAAATTCTTCCACATGGCCCAATGCCTTCAATCTGTCAAATGTTTCAAACAAACGCAGAGATTTCACCTGCACGATTTTGGCGGCTTATGAAATTGACACCTGTGTTAAATTTTATTGTTGACTTGTGGCTTGCCACGACCAAATTTAGAAATTGTCCACGTGGTATTTCTCGACATGGAAAGTTCGGCATGCTTATTCATTTGAGTGAATTGCCAGCTGTATTTCCTAAAACCCAAAATTTTGAAGTTATTGAAGCGATATTTATCACAGCCTAGGCCGTTAGCACCGGATCCAATCTATTGCACGGTCACTGAATTCTTCCATATATAACATAGAATCAATATGGTAGAAATCGTGGTGAAGAAAATATTCGGTTTTATATAATAGGAAAAACTCCCAATTTCGATGCTCAATGAGGGTATCCCGAACAAGATTTGTTGCCGCATTTCCATCAGATCCATAAAATTTGGTATTACATCTTTTATATGATTTTCCACTAGGAAATCTAACTTCCGGACTATCCCATGCTAATGCAAATGTAACAATGTTCTTTCCATGAGGTGGAACTGCTACCGAAACCACAACATCAGAACCAATTGAAGCCCCCTGTTCTGAAAAAGGCGAAGGTGTGCCACAAGTATCTTCATCAAAAGACCCATGCTCTTATGTAAAAAATCTTCCTGGTCTTCAAAATCTTCGACAATTGTAGTAGATCTCCATAGGCTGTGTGAAGAATCGAGTTTGCCATTATTGGTAGAAAAACAGGTAACCAATTCAATCTTTCTGCCTTGCTAAACACCTTCAAAATTAGAAATGAAACTTGATAATAATTCCATTAATTATCATCTATCGTTAGGAACCCTTCTCATGACATTCGAATTAAGAAAAATTGGATCTATGCAAAATTTGTAGCGCTCTGCCCTATTTTTGTGCTTTTGGTAGTTAAAGAGACAAATTTGAAAACTTTAACTGCTAAAAGCTCTGCCTTTTGGTAGCTAATGAATAATCATTTGTTCGCCTAAGCCACCAGAAGCTGTAACTTCAATGAACACTTCAGAAACTCAAAAATTTCCTTACTTCATTTATACTAATAATATTTTGGTTGCTTTGAAGATGTTCCAGTCTTTTTTACAGGTTTGGTTTTTTCTCTCTTCTGTGCCTTCTTGAGGATGTCCCTTCCTTGGCTATTTTGATTCCACAATTTCTCTGGAACTCGTTTTCGTTATTTAGATCGACAATAGACGCATTCAAAAACTTTCTATGAAGATTCCTTACAAAAGACATCTTGGTCACTTCCTTAATCCATTTCATCTTCACTATCAATACCATGCCTTGCTCTACTTATTGGAGATAACTAAAAACAATTAAAAATGAATCTACCTGCTCAGATGGAGAGCTTATTCTTCTACCTACTCCTATATTAACTAAATCTTCAACTTAGTTAAGTAAAATCATATTTTCACATCAAGCAGTCAAGCAACTTGATGACTGAAGGAACCTCATTTATGCTACTGATCAACATATAATTATAAAACCATAACAAAATCCATAAAGATTCCTTCAGCAAATCATACTCATCCCTAAAAATCGATGACATGATGAAATATGAAATTTTTAGGGAATCTGAAAGATACGATTCCAGCAATACTGGCACTGGATCTTTAAAACTAGAATCACAACTATACTGATTCAGAGAAAATGTCCAATCATGCATATTCTTCCCTTTGCTGCAAAACAAATGACTTCTATGATAGTCCTCTTACTATTCTAGCTAGAGATTAAATGATTTCTGCAATTTTTGTTTCTCACAATTCCTGACAATTCCATCCGTCTACAAATCTGAAAGTTGTGGTAAGCTAATTTTACTAATTTCAGATTCCATCTGAATATAAGACAACTGATCCATGTGATTTATATCTAGAGAAATTAGATTTTCAGATATATAATAATCAGGAATAATTGTAGCAAGAGAACTTTCAACCTTTGGATTATTTACTTCTACTTCACGTTCATGTGAAAGCGTATCATCTTGAGGAATATTAGAAAATTGATAAAGATTGTGAGCAACAAGTTCTTCTTCATCTAAATCTGTGGCATCCTTAATCCCATAGTCAAAACTATAAGAGACATTCGAATCAATGACAAATGTGTCTACAATATGACTATCACCAACATCTTCACAATCGGAAGGAATACTAACTGAATGCTAAATGTGGAATGCAGATTCTTTACAATAGTTATCAAAAATAAGATCAACTGAGTAAATCTTCTCGTAATATGAATTGAAAGCTACATGAAAATCCTTCAGAGAATGGATACTAACATCAGGAAGGGATTGACACCATTCACGAGCATTTTCTTCTAAAGAAAATTTGAACAACTTGATTAAAACATCCTCGTGAACAAAGACATGTTCAAGCACACACCTATGAAAATTGAATAAATTCTCACCCAGATGATCATCCTTTCTTCCTCTGAATCTGGGAAGATAGTCATCCCATTCAACTATAGTAGGCACTGGATGTGGAAAACCAGATATGTCTGAAAAATCACAAAATGCATACCTCGCAGCCAGAATCTTTTACATTTCATTTATATACCAATGGAGTCGCCACTGAATTCTTCCTTCATGGAGTCGCCACTGAATTCGTCCTTCATGGAGTCGCCAGATAGATGATTAAAACCAATGTAGTGTCCAACCTTTCTCTTTCATCAAAGATCAGATCTATGTCATCTCCCATGGAAGCTGAGCTTCGATCTCCTCTCCCCGGCAACGACGCCAATTTGTTATCACTCCAGGAAACTCTCCTAGGCTGTAAGTCAGAGATGCCTAGTAACTTAATCTTTTGGTAACTATTTTCTCAATAAAAAGTGTCGGTTTGGATCAAGTCAAAGGACTGAATCATTTATCAATCAAATCATGCATAAACACATTTAGATAAACAAGGCTTTTAACCACAAATGTTCAGAGAGTTTGCAAATAAAGGGATGAATGAAGAAATAACTATTATACCATCAGAATCACATATGAAGGATATATGAATGGCTAATTATAATAATCACATGAATACTTGCAAAGTTAAACTTATGAATGCAGTGATAAGATGACAGTTATCGGGCATAAACAAGCATAATAGCATGAATATAATATCCAGGTGCAAGTACAGAATAGACTAGAAGATGAAATTTGAACAAGTTATGGAAAAAGAAGCTTGTATTACTTCATATGAAAATGAGAAGTTTTGAGTTACATAATATGAAAAAAGTCTCCAAAGTCGAACCTTTGGTTCATATTCTACCCTTAGCTTTATAGCTTTACAAAGCAGTTCTGGGATCCTGAAAACAAGGATCAAATATACTAAATATAGTAAAACAAAATTTAGTTGCAAAGATGTGGGATGATCCCCAAAAATGAGGTCAATCCCATATTTCATGGTCTTCCTCTCTTGTTGAGTGTTGGTGTAGTGCAGGATAGCCTCCCAAGGCTGACTGATGACTCTTCCAAGAGATAAAATTCGAATTTGCTGAGGTGTGCCAAAATCCTGATTTTTTGCCTTTGAAAAAGATACCAAAAATGATTAAAACACCTCTTCTTTTCCTTATCCATCAAAGTAACCATTGGATCTGACTTGATAATTCACCACCTATCTATTCCAAGAGCTTTCATCTGATTCTGATTCAAAAATTCCCGATCTGGGCGAAATTTCAAGTATTCTGGTCATTACAGACTTTCGGTGGTTAACATAGAAGACTTCTGGGTGGATTAACTACCGAAAGCATGGCTTTCGGTGGTTAATGAATAGTCGTCCTATTTGCCTAAACCACCAAAAAGACATGTTTTCTAGAAATAAATTGCCTTAGGAAAAATCGAATTTCTAAGTCGTGGAGAGTCCGTTTTACATGCTTGAATAGTCGATTGACATATAGAAATCCTAAGCTTTCCAATGGTGCTTTCAAATTTTCATTTGGAGCCTCGGAAGCTAGTCAAATATTCCCTACAATATTAGACATCATTCTTTCAAAAATGCCATTGCATTTTTTATCACTAACACTTGGTACGCTTTGGGTTGTCCACACCTTGCACCGGTTACACAGAATCTGTTAGCTTTTAAAAGAAGAAATAGTCAAACTTTAGGGATCCTTCCTCAGTTTCTTGTAACTTTGGGAGGGAAAGTTGTATTATCGATGTCATGGTAGTCTGAGACCCCTTGGAGTTCGCTTTAATCCTTGGGCGGGATTATGTCTATGCTATGAAAGCTCTTCTATCCACCCTTTTCCATGTGATATCTTTCCCTCATGATGGAAGAAATGTGACTATTGATCAACTTTTATTCATCGACCCTAACTGGGTTACCTCCCTAAGTGGCTCCTATATGCAGACAGTATCACCCTTGCCACATGTCAATTATGTGGTGTTGTCTCCCATGACCTCAACTTCCGATGATTTGGATCCGGTAGTTGACATGGTGATCTCTTCAGTACGATTATTGGAGCCTGATATCCTTACTCCTATCGCGACCCTCGACATGTGTTCCTTCTCGAGTAATTATCTTCCATCCATCATAGATCTCCTAGAGACCATGACCGTGTTTTATCCATTGACATGGTACCCTTCCAGAGAATTATCCTCTTGAAGCAACCATGAGCATAGTTTCTCTTCTCTGTGGAAAGCTCGTTAAAATATGAAATAGAGGTCCTGAGCATAGTTCCTTTCTTGTATCAAGCTCATTTAAAAATGAAACAATCACCTCTCCTAAACCTTATTTTTATCCACCCTTCTCCATTTTTCTCATCTACTAGAGAAATTGGTGACAACCTTAGAGCTGGTGAATGAATTGAAGCTTGGAGGGCATGTCTCCAACCTTTGCTGATCATTCTAGAGTTAAGCCACTAGCTTTCATGATGGGGGCATACCGAGCTTAGTCTTTGTTCTTTATCATGCTCGTAAATACATGAGAATGCATCCAGGTAGACTTTTATCTCTTTTTCGGACCTGTATGGATACACAAAAAAGGAACCCCCTGGAGTCTCCTTTAAGCTCTTTTTAGACTCTCTAAACATGAAAAGATTGCCGAGTGATCTTGCTTCCTTTACCACTCATTAAACGGTTTGAAAGGGCGTCTTTCAAGTGATAATTTATCTCTTTTTCGGCCTCACGAGACTAACATTACGAAAAAGGAAAACATTGGAGTCATCTTTAAGTTCTTTTTAGACTCTCTAAACATGAAAAGATTACCGAGCGACCTTGTTCTATTCACGTTCATTAAAGTATTTAAAGAAAACATCTGTTGAGCGATAGTTTATCTCTTTTTTGGTCTCGTCAGACTACTTTATGAAAAAGGAACTGAGAGAGTTTTCTTTTAAGTGTTTTTCCAGACTCTATAATCATGAAAAACCTTCGAGTTTTCGGTCTTTGGACATGCTAAAACAAACATCGACAAGCCCATACGGGACCAAACCCTTACTTCAACCAGTTCGTTAAACAAAGGAAGAGGAACTTACCGAAGGTGAGTTATATCAAGCATGTGTTACCCTCCTTGAGCTCATTAAATTAAAAAGAGGTACTCGTCTATCTGGATGGGGGAGAATTTGAAAGAAGTAAGCTAAGCAGTCTTTTGAGAACATTACCAAGTAATTCTTAGAGTCACCCTTGAACACAACACTTTGTCTTTTGCATGCATTATAATCTGCTGAACCTCGACACTGAGCCAATCCTTTGATTTTCTGTCACTCCTTTGGGTCACCTGACATAAGTCACAGTATCCACTGCATCATCAAGTTTTGGTCCATGTCATGTTTCTTATTTTGTGCCTCAGTGTTCAAGGGAAGTATCTGCCTTGAGAGTCAGCCATCACAAATATCTCATCTCAACACCCATGTTAGTCCATGTTCATTTGATCTACCAATTACATCTCTATGTCCATTTTGTGTTGTTGATGGGGGATACATCAAGGCCCTCCTTCGACGAGCCTATTCCTATCGACTTCAAGACATTATCCAAGAATCAGACTTAGAAACCAGTTAGTACTTTGGGACCTGCATGCCTCAATGGTAGGCCTCCTCACATTTGACAACAGGTTTACTTCATTGACCTCTGATTGGATGATTCCACGGATGTTCGACTCCAGCTCATCCATTCACATTCATTGGAATGTACTAGTGTACCTTGGGAATCATTGACATTAATGGTGAACTCCCTCGCGCTTGTTAATGGCTTACATCATTGACCGGTAATCAAGTGGTTTCTGCCATGTTCGACATCAGGACATCTATTCACATGGTTAGATTTATACTACATCTGGATCAGTAAGAAGACCCTGGGTTGAGTGATCACTTTGATATGTAATTTTCCTAGGTTGCGAAGGAGTTTCTCTTGAACAATGACACATATACTGTTACATAGATCCACTTTGTATTGGTCGTGGCTATGTCTTGTCATCTCATAGATCCACTGTGTATTCTTCGTGGCTACGATCAATTCAGGTCACCAGAGTATAGATCCACACTGTATCCTTAGTGGCTATACCTTTTTATCAATACAATTATGGATCTGTATTGTATTTTATGGCGGCCATATTTTGCAAGTCTTGATCACCCAAGCATAGGTATGCCTACCTTAGGGTTTGAAACGTGTCATAATATTTGTTGGATGTGTGTGCGAAGCTTCTATCAGGTTCTCTGCATCTATACCCTTGCTTGAAAGTCTACAAATAATTTTAGTTATCAGTTCTCATCTTCTAACTTCATACTTTGGGGGGCAATCTGTTACACATCAACATTATTCGCTTTTATAAGTGTCGCAAGTATCGCATGTTCCTCACAAGTGTCACAAGTGTCAAGGAAAGCATACTTCCATGATGCCTATGTCATTCTTATGATGACATTATGAGGACACTTAAAATGCCTCAAACATTTGATTTGAAGGAAGAGGAATGGTTAACTGAAGTTAAGTACCTCTTGCCACTTGAAAGAATCATTGGATCTAGGGTTTTAGAAGAGAGCACTCCCATATATCTCTCTTAAGAGAGCTAGCACTCCCCTATAAACTGCTAGGGAGCGTTATAACACTGAACAACCCTTCAGGAGGAGCACTATTGATTTTAAGAGTGCTAGCGTCCCCCTTAAGCCTACTGGGGAGAGATACAATGCTTTGATGGCCCTTTTGAGGGAGCACTACCTATTATGGGTAGTAGTTAAGTTGTTGAGATGAATGGGGGAAGGATCCTTTCATTCTTGGAAGGTAGTTGGATTCGAATCCCTAGTCCAGCCATGATATTAGGGTAGATCCTCAACTGAAGGAGGAAAATCCTCAACTTCCCCAAGGATATCTCAAGTGGTTAAAGCCTCTCCAAGGCTATATAAGAAATCTTTCTAATGGTGAAAGAGGACTAAAAAGGGAGAATCACATCAAACTTATGATCTTATAAGTGGTGCTAGAATAGAGATACTTTGGAAGAAAGAGACCTATGATGTCATAGGAAGCAATCAGTGAGGCTATCATCATTTAGATCGTGGATATTTTGAGCAAGGGGTAGACAAGGAGGACTTGACGAAACTTCTACAATCCATCTATGACTATAAGCAATGCTTTGTCCTCATTAATATAATCTGCTTGGCCTGTTTCTTTCTAATTCATGTTCAATTTCACATGAATTTGTCTTTTTAGTAGATAGACCTATTTCAGACTAAACTTGATAGAGTAGGAAGTGGTTGTACTTTGTTTGACTATAGGGCTTATCGAAGAGTGAAATATTGGATCTCAAGTCATAGCATGCATGGACAAACACCGGTAAAAGGTACTTCTTTTCTCCTTCCTCCTCACACACTAGTCCACCTAGATATAAAATGAAGTCAGTGACCATGATAAGAACTTTTTTTCTTAGATTTAAGAGTCTATCTCTTTGACGAGATCTACTTGTCCGCAAGGATATTTTCCTTCAACAACAAGCCCCACAACAATACATCCAACAACCTCCTCCAGCTGTGTTGCAGAATCCCATTCCACACCAGGGTGTGATGAACACCCAACAAGACATGCAGCTCACCCCATCACTGTTGGGACCGTATCTCAATCCAAACAGTCTCACAGATCATACTATCCTCCTTACCAGTGAGGAAGAAGTCCTTCTGCAAACATGTATTCATCAATACTGAGCACCCAATGAGTCTCCTCTCATTCCCCTAGAAACAATCCTAGCACCAACGGGGACCCCATTGGTGATTCCTCACCGTAACGTAGAAACACCTCTTCGCATCCCCTGCATCCCATTATGCAAGAATATCCATAACCCACATGCTAGGGCGGCTCATCATTACAGTTTGATCAATGAATTAGCATAATCCCCAGCTTCCATGTCAGTCTTAGAAGTCCTTCAAACTTGTCGCACTCAATGGAAATCATTACTTTCTACCTTGGGGGCAGTCAACCCATGGATATTCAACTCATCACATTTGATCTTGACTGTGGAGAGCCTCGTCTCCCTTCTCTCATCGCTTTTAAAACCCCAGTGAAAATTTGAAACATCATAGTTCATCGATGCGTCATCAATGAAGGCACATATACATGCATCATGTTCAAATTTGTATGGCAGAAATGTGGTTCCCCAAAACTCATACCATCTTCCATTACCTTAAGATCTTATGACGGATGACCATCTTCTCTTAAAGGGCTCTTCCAAAATGTCCCTGTAGAAATCAGGGGAAAGACCATTCTTATTGACATTGAAGTTATCGATGCCCCACTCGATTACAATATCTTGTTCAGTTGTAGCTACATGTACGCTATGAAGGAAGTTGCCTCTTCCGTCTTTCGAACCATGATGTTCCCCCATAACAGGAAGATCATTACAATTGACCAAGTTTCACATTATGAGCCTAACCCTTCTGCCAACATTGATAACATTCTCCCTCTCATCCACGCTAATCATGAAGCATACCCACTCATCAAAATGGGTCCCAGAATTTTCAAAGACCCATCATTGTTAGGAACTTACCATGGTGCACCACCTCTCCTTCATCATTTGAATCAGGTATGTGTCGTATCATCCAAAGGAACTGACATTGAGAATACCCTTCCTCTCAGGGAGGCTTCTCTCATATCTGATGTCCCACTAATCGCACAACCCCTCCCTCACGAGCCTCCTACGAACTTGTCGACTCCACTAGTTCACGATTTCACCTCACCTCAAGGCCATATCCCAATTTGGGAAATAGTTCCCCAAGCCATTACTCAAATCCCCTTATTTTACCCTCCACTAGGTGTACAAGCTTTCCAAGTGGCTGCAATGCTTACTCTCCCTAATATGGTGTTGGCAATCCCAGTTTGGTATTTACATCCACCAGAGATGGTTTCTCAACCATCCATTCCCCCCCAAATAGAAGGAATCCCAATGAAGATTCCCATACTAACTCCCACCATACCCTCTACACCCCCACTCACTAACCTCCCTGCCACAGTTGGTGGCAGGTGAAAGAAGAAGGAGCTCACAGCTCCACTTCCCCCATGCATCCAACCTCCTTGTGCGCTATGTGAGAAATATGGACACCCAACCAACAAATGCCCATCTCTACCCGAGTTACATAACCTAATTCAACTCAATCAAACACCATCATCGTTCATCACTTTAGCAAGTACTGCCACTACCTCCCCTAACGAAAGTAGCTAAGGGATGCGAACCAAATTCTCTTGTGCCATATGTTTAGAATATGGCCATTATACACACCATTTCCCAACGCTACCTCACTTTCATCAGACATTAGTCGTAGTACGCCAAAGCTTCTAGCATGAACCCAAGCTAGCTACATCATCCCTACCAAACATCATTGACATCCATTATGTCACGACTTTAGTCAATGAACATATGAGATGCCCTTGCTCTCTATGTCCTATGATCACTGAATACAAGCAACGTCAATCGACCCTGATTCAAACCTCTGCGCCCCCTACAGAATTGATGACTAACCTTACCTCATCACTAGAGATTCTTCATATCATTTCTCCTTAACCAGAAGCACTCCCTATTCCTCTGTGGTTCTTGGATGACTTATACGAGGATTTACCCCCAAATCTCCCTAATTATCCCATTCATTTCCCTACAGAAATTTTACATCCAACTACCACTGGTACTCCTCAGTACCTCGATATTTGGTTTATGTCGAGTGAACCATCGCAATCTCATTGCATCGTTCCCCCTACTTCTTCATCCCCTAAGGAAAACAACACAGTAACAGTCACCAATATCACTCTTTATGATCCCTTGTATTCCCGCCAATTCCACTGTGACAAGGACATACTCAAAGAATTAAACACCCTCGACTACCCATGGGATGTGCTATACCACCGATGGCTCTTCTTTCCATAGGAAGCTGTTAAGCCCTAATATTGGCTCATTACCCCTTAATTGGGGCATATTAGATTAGTAATTTTATTTTATTTATGTCGGCTTTAGGCCATTAGTTGTAATTTAGATTAGTAATGTTATTTTATTTATGTTGGCTTTAGGCCATTAGTTGTAATTATACCTCCTAGTGTCCTATATATACCAAGGAGACATTTTCATTTTGAATCATCTTGGAATTGAACATTTAAGTGGGGTAAAAGGAGGTTTCCCCCTTGAATAGGCTTATTATCTAAAATTATGTCTTTTTCAAGGCGTTGAGTACTTTCTATGAGGTTTTTCTATGCTATATTGATATTTGGTTCCTAACATATGGTATCAGAGCTCAAGGTCTTGGGGTTTTGCTGCTACATCTGAGACAACGTGGAATTTTTGCTATAACTTTTTTTCTACAATGTTTCCAAAGGAACGGCTTGGATGATATCTATAATATGGATCAAGGTACGTTGGGTTCAAAATTCAGCTCCTGAGGCCTTACACGTTCAGAGATACAACCTGTACAAGATAGGATTCTTGAATCATCCTAAAATGAGTCATTGTGGAATTTTTGCTATAAAACATTTTCTGTAACATTTCAAACCCTAAAATATGGATGCCATTTACAAAAATTAGTAATGTATCTGTGGTAAAAATGTTCACTTCTGGGTCATCTTAAATTTGTAGATACACCCTGTGCAAGATAGGGTATCTGACTAGTCCTATTGACTAGTCTCAAGAAGGTGTTCCAGGTAAAACAATCATAACTGCTTCCTAGAGTATCCAAATTGAGTGGTACTAGTTGCATTGGATCGTGGACATTCTGTAGTAGTTTGGGTGTGAGTTTCAGAATTTTATATCAATTATTTTGTGCGGAGCATGCTATACAAGTGAGACCTCCTAGAAAGGCCAAAAATCGACAAGTTATGGGGAAGTTACCATAAATGCTACTTGGCACATCCAATTTTGATCAGACCTATGGAATTGCAGAGAAGAAATATCAGAGAACTACATAAAAGAAAGTTTCATACCCAGAAGGGCCGAAACTTGGGAGATACTACAAAAGAAATATTGTCTAGCAGAACCACCTCAAAATCAAGGTTCAAAAGTGACACTTGGCCAACATGCCACCCAAAAA
>WSFP011514011.1:0-12913 GCA_009831015.1 Picea engelmannii | reverse complement strand
AGGAAGGTGCTCGCCATAGAGTGCATGAGAACCTTAACATATTTGGTTGTCCAAGGCCTGCAATCCTGCAACCACTTCTAACAACAATAGCACTTTAGTAGCAAAGGCGGGTGATCCACCCAAGTTAGTAAACTATAATCATGCTAGAATGAAAAAAAATGGCATTTTCAAAAATCAATCTAAGCAAACATGAATGCATAATAAAGCAATGAAAATAACAAGTGAAAGAAAATAATGCAAGACTATACTATCGTGAATGCATGATGAAAATATACACAAATGAGATGAGATTTGTCTGGGTGATGGGCATTCGAGAAAACAATTTGTACAAACTGTCTGTCTGACCAGTTCAAGCCTTGATACATGATACTATCAACTTGAGCGAGCTATGGCATAGGGGACTTTCTCATTTACATTATAGAACCCTTCCTGCTTTGGGGAAGATGGTGACAGGCCTTCCAAAGATACATATTGAGCATGGTGGCGTTTGCATAGGTTGTTATCTTGGAAAGAATGTCAAGGGGTCATTTTCGAGCAGTGATAATAGATCCAAGGGGATATTGGACTTGATACATACAAATGTTTGTGTACCCATGACTTTTGCTTCCTTGAATGGATATTTTTACTATGTGCTCTTCATCTATGATCACTCTCGGAAGACGTGGATTTACTTCTTGAAAACCAAGGATGGAGTCTTTGTGAGATTTCAAGAGTTTAAAGCTCAGGTTGAGAACCTAACCGGGAGGAGGATCAAGGTGCTAAGATCAGATAATGGAGGAAAGTACACCTCCAGGGATTTCAACGATTTTTGTATTGAGGAAGGGATAAAGAGGGAGTACACCAGTCCTTATAACCCTCAACACAATGGAGTTGTAGAGAGGAAGAACAGATCCATTGTTGAGGAAAACAAAGCGAGGATTCAAATGACCTACCTAACCTACTCTAAGCATGTCAACTTGAAAGGCTTTGTAGTGAATCCATCCTAGCATTTCATTAAATCCAAGAGTTCCACCTTTTTGCTTAATTAAAAACCAAAATAGAAATACATCAAGCGTAAAATAATCATGAGCTGGGATAATCACTACACCACACTCAATCATAGAATTCAACTCATGGATATGGGAGGGAGGGACCACATCATGAAAGGAGACATCTTCACAAGCTTGGTCTATCCATGTATGAATAGGGCTATGACATAACAAAATCTCACAAGGCTGATTCAAAGGATCCACATAATGTCTATCTTGATTCTCATCACTCCCTAAGGCTTGGGAAGGGATGAAAAGGAATATGGAGGATGACTGATAATTACTCAAGGTAAAGTTAAAAAAATGGGATGTCAATGTTCCTCTTAAAGCCTCCAACCTTCTTTTAAATTCCAAGATTTTTTTTCCTCATAGACAACTTGGGGACCAAGAACATGGTTCTTCACCATATCCTCAATGATATAGCAAGGTGAAGGAAAAGAAGAAAGTTGGAAACCTTCATCATGAAATTCCTGTCCTGGGAAAATCATGGCCTCATCTTTATTAAATTTAGAGCATATAGATGGTTGAAAATATTATTCTTCATAGAATAAATCTGAGTGCTCAAAAGAACATATATTAAACCCTCCGGGAAAGGGTTGGGAATCATCATGAGGATGGTGCAATGGTTCACTCCCAGATGGTTGGAATAAACCTGTAATCATATCATCTTCATGTTTCCAAACATCTAAATCATTAGTAATCACAAATGGTTGTTTTGAAGGCAAAAATTCCCTATTATTTATTTGAAAACAATCTTCAATGTCATAAATGGGATCTCCATCAAAACCATAACAACTCATATACCATTTCCATCTCCCAACATGTATAAAATCATCAATATTTGCAATTGCATCATTACTGTTATTATCACTTGAAGGGTCTAATACATCCAAGTGTTCCTTCATAACTTCTTCTCTCTCCAAATCATGAAATGATACAACATAAAAAACTTGGAAAGGAGTACATCTTATTGAATTCTCTTCTTCATGTGCAGGAGGAATGGAAGATTGGATGACTTCATCTTCATCAGACAAAGGAGAAAATGCAGACATCTTGTCTTCATGAGGGGCCTCTTCGTGCATCTGGTCTTCAACATGGTGTGCTTCATCGAATTGTTCTTAATAAGGAAACTCATATTCTATTTTGTGTACTTGGTGACCTTCCTCATGAGTCACCTCTTCAATTTGTCGTTCTTTAATTAAAAATTTGTTGTCTTCAATGAAATCATGAGGTGATTATTGCTCCTCTTCATGAGTGTCATCTTCAACTTCTTCAACAAAGTCAGAAGATGAACCTTCCCTTTGGAGGGCCACTGTGAGATCATGGATAATATCTTCATTTCTTTGTGTTCTTGGGGCCCACCTTTTGAGAAATTATTCAATGAGTATTGTAAGAGAAGATATACTCTTCGGATTGAAAGTACGCTTAACCCAATTCTTTTGTCTTATTTCTAGAGATAACAAAAAAAATCTTATTAGCATATCTTTATATATTGTATTTATCTCTGAAACATACTTCAAGGAATTCACAACATGAGTAGCAACCATGGATGGAATCCCATCAAATTTTGGACAATTACCCCCCCAATCTGTAGAGAAGTGATTTAGGTATCCGGGAACATTTTAAATGTCAAGAGAAGGAAACATTTCATGAAGTTCCCATGGTGCCATAATTTGATTACTTGAGAATATGCAACTTTACTAAATTGAGAATAAAATGACACCTCAAAAGATACTAATGGAGTCCACAAATGATGTCTTTTAGGTAAGGATAATTGAGGATAAACAAAGGGGTTCTACCCTTAATGAAGTCACCAGGTAAGATTGAGGAAATGATGCTTTGAGGTAAGCTTACCAAAAAGATGTCATAGAGAGAATGACTCAATTCTCCCCAATAATGACACGGAAATGTTATGGAATGATTTGTATTTGTGCAAAGCCTCCACAAGATAACTATTCATGTAACAACTAGAAGTTTCTACCATGGTCACCTAAGTAGAGACTTCCCTCATTTTAGTGATGGAAGAGGTCCAACACAATGGAGGATTACCTAGTGACTTCAAGGGACCAAGGACAAAGATTAGCCAAGCCTACATCTTCCCTAGTCACTTAGATGTTAAGTCTAGGTCTAGGAGAGGTAAAGGGAAAACAAGGTAATTGATTCACATGTACGAGACAATAAACAATCTGAAGCATAATATAGACAATTACTAAGTTATATAGTTCATTAATGATGTCTTAGACACTAGATAATCAATAAAACCAATTCTTGTTGCAAAATTAGAGCAATAAGACAATGTGTAACAAAAAATGATCTTTTGTAACAACAATGGGAAAAAGTTCCCAAAAATATAGCAATTGAGCACAAGAATTAATCCATCAACATGTGCAATAACATCCAATTGCTAAATCATGATTCTGAGTATTTTTAGCCACTATTTCAAGTAAGTATGCATCAATTAAATCAAACTCTCATGGTTGTAGAAAACCTTTATAACAACAACAATAAATATCATTTGTTTTCCAAAGTTAGAGTTAGTAGAGTTATTCAAATCGTTTGGAGAGAGGTGTGTTATTTCTAAGAGTAATTTCACCACAAAGAGAACTCTAGACTGGTGTCATTGAATTTTCTAGGGCTTATGGAGTCAAACATGCAACACTTTCAAGAATGAACTAGAGGATCGAGAAGAGTGAAATTTCAACCCTAAGGTGCAACCTCTCTTGGGCCTTAAGAATAAAACTTGCAAGAAAATAATTTCTAGGGTGCAACCCCTCTTGGGTCCTAGATTCCATTTTCCCTCTTCTAGATAGCCTAGGTCAAGCACCAATATGGACCAGGATCAAAACCCTAAGGTGCAACCTCTCTTGGGCCTTACATATTTGAACCCTAGCAAGAGACTAGGTCTCTTAATGCTTTAACCAAAACTTGGAAAAACACAAGTAGTGAAGGAAGAACCTCTTATGTTCCTTCCTAGGGTCTCAACAAAACAAAGTAACATGCAACAAAATAAAAATTGTCATATTATTCCATGAGAAAACACATTAAATTAATGCAAATTACCTCCTTATCCAAGTTATTATGCCAAGATAAACCCTAACTTCAACAAGATATCATCCACGAAATGCAAAACATCCATAAAGAATCATTCTCCAAGAGGCGTGCACTAGATGCAAGAAGCCAAAGAAAGATAATGAGTTGTTTTAGAGCTCTCCCTCATAAGTGTGAGAAGAAAAGTGACGATGAAAAAATGAATAAGTGTTACCTCTATTTATACGAGGTGATCAAGAGCATTTGTCCACACAATTTGAGCAAAATGTTAAAAAGTCCATGCTAGAAGTTGGGCCGACCCCTCAAGATAACCTCTACAATGTTAAAACACAATATAATAAATGCTATGGTCACATGTGGTGATATCAAGCCCTCACAAGCATGAAGAAGGAATCCAAAGGCCACGTGGCATCATCATAGAGTGTAGCAAGGTGAAAACCATCGTCAAGCACTCTTTCACATCATGGGGTGTCCAAGTTGAAGTAAAACCCATCATCTCCATCAAAACCCTAGAATGATGTCATCATCCAAATTCCCATCGTCCAAGGTGAAAAGGATGGTGTCCAAGGAGGAGAAGGCTATAGGTCATATTTATGTGTCCTCCAATCCTAGTGTAATAACCCCCATCCAATGCATGATCGTATTTGGGTGTATATCCCGGGGTGTGGGTTTCCTGCCCATATATGTGCCAACACGACCATATATAGCATAAACAAGCCCATATGTTTGTCTCCCAAGGTCCAAAAGATGTGAGAGCCAATATCTGAATGTGTCAAGCCACTAGGTGACTCAGTTCCATATCCTGCAATAAAGGCACAACGTCCTGGGTGAAAGCCTCGGGCATGCTTCAAAGTACCATGTCAGGGGAATCCGAATTGAAACAAAGTATGAAATCAAGTAAAGCCAATGTTATTAAGATATACTAGTCCTTATATCATACAAATTAATTTGTCACTTAAGATATAAGCCACATAAACAATGCACAT
This sequence comes from Picea engelmannii, assembly GCA_009831015.1. Lineage (NCBI taxonomy): Eukaryota > Viridiplantae > Streptophyta > Pinopsida > Pinales > Pinaceae > Picea > Picea engelmannii. Next base: position 7,851 of record WSFP011514011.1, on the reverse strand, counting down.
TAAGTATCCCCTTCAAGTTTCCCATTAGCTCAAGACTTTATGTAAGTTGGAAAGTTTGAACATGGGAGGACCTTCATCAGACCCTATTAAGTATGCCAACCAAAAAAATGAAAGAAAAGACCCAAGTAGAGGAATATATCTCAGGGGAATCAGAAAAGAAAAGAACCCTTCAAGAGTAAGTATGATAGTGGTATGCATTGGGTTTACTTTCTCTGAGTGCCTTTGTGGAGGGTGCACTTTCTCTTGATTTACCACTTTCTAAGGGCTAAATTTTTCCAACCCTTTAATTTGCCTTTTTATTTTTCCTCTTATTATATTTGCAAGTCCCATTTATAAGGTTTCAAGCTATACCATCACTACTTCGGGACCAGGGTGAACACGGAAAGGGAAGAGCTCAAGTATGGACTGACCTTTGAGATTCATTTTCTATTATTTTTTTTTTTTTATTTAGCATTATTCTTTCTTTATTATTCTCTTGCTAGTGGTTGCAATCAACCTCTCAGGCTTCAACCCCTCTTCTCATGAGAGAATGAACCATGACCCATTACCGAAGTTTAGTACACTGTGATAGACTCTAGGAAGGTAAGTGTTAAGTATGGTGGGGAAAACAAATGTTACCCTTGTGAGGCCCCCCAAGTAGTACCCTTTTTCCTTGGGGGTGACAACACAGGACTAGGGCATAGATGTTGGTCACCAAGGTGAGACAAGGAAACAAACATAAATACTTGATCTTATGATCAATTATCCAACTTCAACCAATTATCTTCATTCACATGCCTAGTATATTAAGCACAAAATTTCATACAAAATAATGACTAACATACCTCATGGTAACAATGACTTACCATCTCCCATACACTGAGTGGATTGGATGCGATGAGCTTGGTGGATCCATAGTAGAAGAGGCAAATACGAGGGAGGATGATGGGATGCCATGGGTGGACATGCTGATCAGAATCATCAACGAGATCAATGTCCTCATTGTGGGCCATGAGATGTGATCTTCTCTAGTTACCCCTAGGTTGGGGTAGCTATGTTTTAGGATATTTTTATAGTGAAATATCTATGGATAAATCAATGAATCACACAATACAAAGACACTTAGTGATCTATATGTATATTGTTGGCCACCCACCTATTCCAACTAGCTCCTCATGTCCATTTTTGTTCAACACATCTTTTTGTACTTCTTTATAATTGTGAGTTCTACACTTTTGGGGATGTCTGAAGCCTCACACATTCTCCAGGTGGATATGGGTGGCCTAATCCAACTGACCCATTTTGTATGTTTTCATGTCAACACATCTTGTTGTACTTTCAGGGTTGTTTTGAGGCCCTAAACATTGTTTTTTTGACTTGACACAAAAAAATTGTAGACAAAGTCAGAGTCTGATGGCAGAATATGTAGTTCTCTGAAATACCTTTCCAACGGGCTATCACGCGCCTAAAACGGAGGTCATATGCAAAAGTTATGACCCTAGGAAGTTGAGGTACCAAATTATACCAACTTATCCATATGGCCCACATGACTTTTGGCGTTTCACCTTCTAGGGTAAGGTTTTTGGATGTCTAGGGTTTTGGCATTCATGAGTAATATCAAAAGGGCCTATGGAGCCTCATTGTAATACATTCTGCTCAGACAGATGCACGTAGCAGCCACATCTCTTCTCAGAGATAACTACCACCATTCAAGCAAGTTTTGGTTCTGCAGTTTTACAGTTCCATCCTTTTTCATTATTTAATAGAAGATATTGTTCACTAAATATTTGTGTTATTCTTCCTATCTCCGTATTTATGGTATTCAATCTGTAATAAGTTCGTTCCTCTCCTAAATCCGGATCTGTGGTATCAGAGCAGTCTGCTCTTCATTTATTTTTCTTCGTGCATGTCCCTGACAAGGTCTGGGTACAATAAGTTGGGAATCGAACCAATCAAGCCATTACCAGATCGATCGAGCCGAGCTCGAAAAAAACCCATGGGAGATGAAAATAAATATGATGGAGTAGGATATCCTATTAAAATGTTGCTCGAGGAAGCCCTCGCGTGAAAAAGGAACGAAATGATGGACAACTTCATGCAGATCCTTCGACAGTTTCCCACGGGAGAAGCATCTTCATCATGTGGCAATGCAACCCCCTTCAAGGTACAAGTAAATTTTGATATTCCATTATTTTAAGGATTGATAGATGTGGATGTTGTAGATAAATGGTTAAATCTGCTCGAAGGATTTTTTCGGTCCACAATTTTTTCGATCGAGAAAATATCACTTTTTCACTCCTCAAGGTCGTTCCCCATGTTAAATACTGGTGGGATACCTACGTTGAGCAAAGGGCCATGGAGGAATCTGCAATTTTTGTGGTGACCCCTACATGGGATTCCTTTCGGGACGCCATTAAAGAATAGTACACCCTGTTGGAATCTACGAGGACTAGTACACCAGATGGACCACCCTACGTCAAGAAAGGGACCAGATAGTACCAGACTTCACCAATATTTTCCATACCCTTCACACCAAATTGGGTATCAAAGATTCTGAGTGTCATCTGGTGCTCAAATACTGTAGATATTTTCATAGATACATTCAAACAGAAATGGAGTTCCTAGACATCGCCTCATTGAGAACAACTTATAGATATGTTGTCAAGATTGAGCAAAAGTTTAAGCATAAATGATGAGAGTTTGGATCTGAAAACCCCTCATAGACGAAGCAGGGAAAAGGCAACCCCAACCAAGGAGAGGATCAAGTTGCGATGGCCACCCTCAGGACAATCCGTCCAAGCCACAACACAAGAAGGGAAATGAGAAGCCAAAGAAGGACATGGGAAAATGGTGTGAGTACCATAAAAGTCCTTGGCACAACACAAACGAATGCCGCTCCAAGCAGTCTCTTGTGGCCAAGATGAAGGCTTCCAATTCAGAGGTCGATTATGATTCTGAGTCAAATCTTGATAGAGGGAAGCAGATTATCGATGTTGAACCTAGTGCCATGGTCGCTACCACCAAAGTCTGTCCAAGCGAACTAGAAGAACCAAAGGAAGGGGAACGCCTCTTTCACTCGCAGATGTGGGACAAGGGGGCTCCGATTCACTTCATTGTCGACAATGGTAGTCATAAGAATCTATTTTCAGTAGAGGTTGTCAAGCAGCTGAACCTGCCAATGACATCACACCCACAACCCTACACCATCAGCTGGCTTCATCAAGGAAGAGATCTCCATGTTAGCCAACAATGTCGTCTATCCTATGATATCAAGCCTTTCAAAGATGAGGTACTGTGTGATATTTCTCCCCTTGAATTTTGTGATGTTCTTTTAGGACAACCATATTTGTGGAAGCATCATGGTGTGTATGATTCTAGACCCCACAATGTTATTATTACTTTGGGTAGACAATTGTACAGGATCCCAGAGGTGGCACCGCCTACTACCATTTCTTTAATCTTTGCTAAGCGATGCAGTAAGGTCATTTCATAGAACAGGAAGTTCATCTTCTTTGTGATCCATTCTCATAGTAAGCAGAAAGTCACTGCCACATCCGTGGCCTCTACACAACAACTCTCTTTGTAGCAGAAGCAAGTGGACGATATCGTGGAAGAATACAGAGACATCTTCGTCTCACCTATAGGGGTATCGATACACTGCCAAGTCAAGCATCCAATTGATTTGACCCCCATGCACACCTCTACCTAATGGAATAGTCTATCGATGTTCATTGATGGAGAATGAAAAAATCAGGCATCAAATCCAAGAGATTATTCAAAAGGGGCACATCAGACCCAACTCCTCCCCTTGTGGAAGCCTAATTATACTGGTGCAAAATAAGGACGAGACTTAGCGACTCTGCATTGATTACAAAGCCTTAAACAAAATCACAGTTAAGAACCTCTATCCCATTCCTAGGATTGATGAACTTATTGACCAACTCAAGGGGGAAAATTTCTTCAACAAGATTGACCTGAAGTCTGGCTAAAACCAGGTTCCCATCGAACCAATGAATGTATGGAAGAAATCCTTCAAGTCTAAGGAAGGTCTCTATGAATGGATAGTCATGCCCTTTGGCTTAACAAATGCACCAACCACTTTCATGAGGTTGATGGATGATGTATTGAGACCCTTCACCAAATCCTTTGTGGTAGTATATTTGGATGACATCCTCATCTTCAGCAGAACGTGGGAGGAGCACATGCGACATATTCAACAGGTTTTGAGCACTCTATGACAACACAAGCTTTATGTCAACTTAGAAAAATGCTCTTTTGGCATGAACAATGTCCAATACCTGGGATACATTGTTGATGAGCATGGGGTACATGTTGATCCAAGTAATATCCAAGTCATCCATGATTGGCTAGCCTCGAACACATTGACCGATCTTCAGAGCTTCTTAGGACTCGCCAATTTTTACCGACGATTCATGTTGGGATTCTCCCATATTGCCTGGGCCCTTAGCCAGGTGACCAAGGGCGGTGGTAGGGCCAATTTCATGTGGGGGAAGGAGAAACACCAAGCATTTGAAGATATAAAACACCGTTTGTGCTTAGCTCTAGTACTCTCCTTGCCCGATCTGCAACAAGCATTCAAGATTGAGACTGATGCATTTGACTATGCTGTGGGTGCACCTCTCACTCAACATGGGCATCTAGTGGCATATCATACTGAGACACTCTCTGATACTATCCATAAATACCCCACTTATGACAAGGAAATGTATTCCATTGTAAAATCTTGTCGTTAATGGAAAAATTATATTCTGGGGACAGAGATGATCATACACACTGATCACAAGTCTCTGTAGTTCATACATACATAGGGGAAATTGTAGAACGACTGCCATAAGAAGTGGTCCACCTACCTGCAACAGTTCCATCTCAACATCAAGTATAAGAGAAGTATATCCAATCATGTTGTTGACTGCCTCAGTCGGCCTCCTATGGATGCCCTTACCATTGTGCTCCATTCCCATGGATATGAAACATCGGAGAGGCCTCAAATTTACCAACAAGATTTGGACTTTGCCACCACATATCAGCTCTTTCATATAGGTGCCATTGTCATTGATTTTCACATTCAGGATGAACTCTTATGCTACCTGGGCCATCTCAATGTTCCTACAAGTGAGCATGCAAAGCTGATTTGGGAAGCCCACTATAGTCGGGTGGCAGGACATTTTGGCATAGAGAAAACTGTGGTCGTCCTTCAGAAACATTTTTATTGGCCAAAACTTTGACTGGGCGTTGAAAAGTATATCATATCTTTCACTTCCAATGCCATTTCCAAGCCAACCATCAAGAAGCAAGGCTTATACACCCCTCTGCCTATTCCTGAGAAGATGTGGGAGTCCATCTCCATGGATTACATGTCTAGTTTGTCATCCACCAAGCACGGAAATGACTACATGTTTGTGGTCGTTGATCGGTTTTCGAATATGGACATCCTCACAGCTTGTAAGAAGTCTGTCACAATAGACGATAATGCCAATCTCTTCTTCAAATGAGTTTGGGTTAACTTTGGGATACCACAGACCATCATCTCCTACCAAGACAACAGGTTCCTCAACACCTTTTGGTCGAGTCTCTGGTCTTTGTTGGACACCAAGCTCACAAAATACACTTCTTTCCACCCCCAAACTGATGGCCAAATCGAGGTCGCCAATCGGATGATTGTGCACATCCCACGCATGTACAATTCTAAGCATCCCTATGTTTACGATTAAAAATTGTCAATGAAATTTTTCCTGCAAAGTGTTGCTAAAGCCTATTATTATAAAAGATAAATAATACTAGTAGGTGGGACCCATTTGTAGATTGGAGATCAGATCTGGTCCTTATTTGATGTTGTGCTGAGGTTCGACACTGCTTACATGATGATATAATTCTGTTTTATTGGTGAAGGGTAAGGCATGTTCTGTGGTTTTTTTTTCTACTCTAGGTTCAAGTTTTATTTACAACGACCTATGTCATCCTTGCTATCACTGCAATCTGTTATTGGATCTATTGTGAGAAGACCTACACAATAAACATGTTAGCAAATAACACAGACACGAAATTGGAAAGAAATGAAAAGCAATGTAACAAATGCAAATGGAATAATTTAAACTATGCTATATACTATACTACATGCATCGATTTTAAATGGATTGTTGTTATCCTAGCTATTAAGTTAATAACTATGCGATTTTATTTGAGTTATATAGTCGATATTCATGGTGATTATGCTATGGTACAGGTTGATCTAGATCACGCTATTGGTGATAATTCGATACATGGTTTATTGTATCATATAGTTGATATGTAATATGGTCAAGTTGGAATGGAAGGAATGATGTGGGTGGTGCGTTTTGACAAGTAATAGATGAAATTTCCAATGCATGGTTTAAATGAATTGTTGGTAGATTAATGGTTGGCGTGTACTATTGAATTAAATTGACTGTGGGTGGAGGCGACGTGCATTTACTGCATGTCACCCTTACTCCTTCTATTGGTCGCCACCGTAGTCAGGCTATTGTTCAATCTGGTTGATGTGGTTATGCTCTGATTTCTTAGCAGAGAGAAAACCACTCGACCAACTCACATTTTAAGGTGTTCGATTACAGGTATGTCTTTTTTTGGCCATTCATGAATATTCTTTGGTTATGAAATGATTATTAGCTCAGGTGTATTGGTTTGTGCCTTCCTTAAGTATTGCAACTCTGTAAAATTGTGATTTTGGAATGAAGCGTTGAATTCATAGTGTTATTGGTCATCCTTGTTGTTAACAACCATAAGGGATCTATGTTACCCTTGTTCGTTTAGTTGGCGGGTTTTTGTTTGGTCTGGGGTGGATGGATGTCCTCACACATTCGTATCTCTATGTATAGTCTTTGGCTTTTAGGGGTTTTAATGGTTGGAAGCTCTTTGTGTCACTGCATATTGAGCATTGGTTTGTTTCCACCACAAAAGGTTACACAATGAGTTATTTTGTTCTTTCTCGGCCATGTCTACACTTCAACATTGTGGTTGCTTGATTGAGAGCCACGAGGGTTATACCATGCGTGTGTTAAGTATCATTACTGGTCGTGTTGGAGCCTCACTCCTTTGTTATAGCCCTCCTGTCACAGGATTTGTTACTTGCCCACGAATAAGTCGTGGTTCTCTATGTGTAGGCACCGTTGGTCTCAGAGGTTTTCACCATTGGAAGGAGTCGACTTTAGCTTTCCCTATGTTGGTCACAGAGCAAACCCTTAAATCTATAGGTCTAAGGGTTGACATAGAATACCGATGTAGCTTGTCGGGTTTACTACTTGGTTATTGTTGGGTAGCTGTGTATTGTCAAAAAATTGAGTACATGCTCGCCCAATTGGTCATGTGACAATCACATTGGTTTTTTGTATCCAATCACTTCCTCTGTTTTTACAATGGACAAACCCTGCATCATTAATTGGATAGTTCAAATTACATAATCGGTCTCCTTGTGTTTGATAACCCAATATTGTTTAATTAAGAAGGTCACAACCTCACTCCATGTCGATGCATGCGTATTCGTGGTTGCCACAACATGTTTGGTTGATTGGTTGATACAAAGTCACAGTATTTTTGCACTAAGGATTATTTGGATGTTTAGCTTGGCATTGGTTACAATAGCTTAATGATGCTCGCGCATGCTACATTTGTGTGTGTGGTGTTTCTACACAATGAATAAATGGTCATTGTAACTATGAGTTATTTTGGGGCCAAATGGTTATTTCAACAAGGATGACTGTAGAAAATCCATCCATTGTATGTGTTATGATTATTTGATTGCATAATCCTGAGTTTTACACAACATGGTTGGTTGCAATTTGGTCAATTTGAAGCAATATTGTGTTAGGTTAAAAG
>WSFP011514010.1:0-12913 GCA_009831015.1 Picea engelmannii | reverse complement strand
CTAAGGAACAATACTCATCTTCCTGTAGCTAGGAATCGTTGAATTTCAAGGGGAATGATTTTTCCTTATATGGCTTAACAATTCTTAGAAAAATTGGCATATGGTTGGAAAATCCACCCATTGAAACCCATGACGCAATGCCCCAAGATTTTAACAACAAATTTTCAGATATGAGAAAACGGTCAAACCGTTTCTCTACTAAATCCTTTCCCTTTCGACCATTTCTCCAAGTTTGATAAATATTATGAGGGACAACATCCACCAAATATTTCACCGCTATCCAATTTGAAAAGAATCCTTCTTGGGGGTATTTCCAAGCATGCTCCCCTCAAATTTATTGAGATCACACTGTAAAATTTAAATTGTATCCTAGTATAATATTATCGCCTGCTATTACCCCTGATGAACTCAACCCTTCCCAGAAAGGAATGCTATCTGCGTAAGGGACATAGATATTTAACACCTTATAATATTACCTTAAGGAGGTATCCCCTAACTCCTCCACCAACCCTGATGCAATCACTAATGAGGAGATAGTCCTAAAACACTGGCTCTGGCTGGTGATAAGACCCCCCAAAAGGCCAACCAATTAAAAATAACAAAAATACCAACCCTTGAAGCAAGGCCTGAAAATATCTTCTTCTTTGTCCCCAACACACATAGTCTCATGAATTAGAATGACATTCGAGTTATGTAATTGCACAATAATTTTTAGGGATAATATTTTGTGTGTGCCCCCAACCCCTCTAATCTTGAGAGATATCACAATCGTTGGGTGACCTTTGACTGGGCCAACCACACTATAAGGGTATGAACTATCATTGATTGCTTAGCATCCTAAATTTCCTTCTTTTCTTTTAATTGAGCCTTAGATAGATAGGATTTTATTCCCACCTATCCCCAAGGGGCCTTATCAAAGTTCAAAATCCCTCCAATATCCCCTATCAAACTATATTTAACTCTAGACCTAAGGAGATAGTTTGACTTGATAGATGACTTGGAAAAAACGTTGTCGAAAGAGTCATCCCTAGATGGTAGGGGAAACCTGGGATTGGGATCCATAGCTAAAATCATGTCTACCAAACAAGAAAAGGATGGGTTATCCTCCTTGGATGTGGAGCTAGGAAAATTATCGGGAGAAGGGGCCTTCTTGGGATCCAGAAAGAGGGGGGGAAGGGCCTGATAGGTATCAAATATTTGACCTCATCATCACATGTAGGAGAATACTAATGAGAAATAAATTTAAACTGTTTTTTTTAGAGTGAAATAGAAGAACTTAGAACCTTACCAACCGACCCATCATGAGCTTTCTATGAAGAAGAATAAATTAGTGAATCCTCCCTCTTTTCCTTGGCATTGCTTCTGGATCCTCCACTAACTTATTTTTGTGGAATATTTTTGTGTGCAGTGATTTCAACTCATGGATTATTCTGTTGTTGGTTTGATGTCTTATGCATCTAGTAAGAATTTCCATTATGTTAATTTATCTTATGTGATTGAGTAAATTACATACTTTATTATTTTCAGTGAATAGTTATATGTGCTTTATTAATTTTTTTATCTTATTTTTTGTAATAGGTATGTTGTAATTTAATGCATTAATTTTGTAGAATTAATTTTGTAGCAAAGTATGAATCAAATGAAAAATTTATTGTGATGTTCGTGTAGGTTTCTCCCTTTATAAACTAGTGTAAATCTATGTTTCCTAGGAATACTCTTGTAGTGGTATTTTTCTGTGGAATTAGTTCTTAGAATAATAGAGTTACGAACTTGTTTCTATTTATTGTTTCTGAGACTTATATTTTGAGAACATATTTCTTTAAAACCATTTAGATTAGATTTACTTCTTGCAATTTCATATATAACAGAAAAGAGTAGAAATAGAAACACTTTGAAATTCATACATTCGTCAACATAAAATAAACAAACAATGAAATTCATAAAAAAACATGCCATGAAATGTGTGTGTGTATTCAACATCATATAAACTGTACATCTTTTACAAAATGGAACATCATTCCCAATACAAAAAACAACATCAAGTTCCCTAACATAAAAAATTTCCATATGGTGTTTTAGATACAAAAATGGCAGTTATTGGTCACTCATTGACCATTGCCACCCTCGCCATCCTCAAGAGCATCCTGGAAATCGATATTTATTATCTTACTCGAAGAATAACCTTGGTTGGTTTTTCACATGGGCGTGGTTCGTCACTTTAGAGACTTGACAAAGAAAGAACATTCTTATAAGTTTTTTTCTACAATGAATTAAAAACTTGCAAAATTATACTTTGTAGTTCAACATAATACAACTCACTACGAATGATACTGAAAATCAAAAGGGTGTTACCATCCTCCACAACCCTAAGCTCTCAACGATGCCACCCTTCATTAGTTACAAGGATCAAATCTTGAAATTTAAACAAATATGCATAAAATTAATTCCATTCATGATACATAAAAATTGATCATCAACACATTATCTCACCATAAATAAATCAGGAAATGATGGAGAGTCCCTGGTAGGTGGAGCGCTCGGTTGTACAACCTTCTCTGAGGCAACATCTACTATGGTAGCCTCGTTGGATGGATTATATGAAAATGGTGGGGGTGGGCGTGGGGAAGGCGGGGGGTGGAGTATGGGTGCATCCACTATGGATGGATGGGATGGAAGAGGTGATGCGAGTGGGTGGCTTGTGGGTGCACTGACTGAGAATGCATTGAATATGAAATATGGTGGGGGTGAGCAACGATGAAACCCCATGGGTTGTGGAAAGGATGGTATAACCCTTGAACTGGAAACAGGTAAACCAAAAGCCGTGGAAGGGTACCCAAGGACTGGACTAGTCCTTTAACTGGAGAAAATATCAACAACTTGCATACATATTAATAATTTTGTTATTAGTACCAAATTGTAAAATTCAACAACATAAATACAACAAAATTGATATTTAAAGGAGATTTCACTCAACACATGATACCTGTGAAGGTGATGACTTGTAGATTCCAAGTGGACATTTCGCATCACCGTGTGGTACCACAACCTATATAAACACAAGAAAATTATATTTGAGGATGCCAGAAAATAAATAAATCACTATGGTGAATTTATCAAATGTGACACATACCTATGTATATGGTACACCAAATGAACAAGATGCCTCTACTACTGCATCAGTGGTGGAGAAAAAGCCAATGCATATATTGACATAGAGGGTTTGATATAGGGGCACAACAACTGCAAAACATCATATAATAATATATAGAAATAAATACACATAATACTATATAAATATATAACAATGAATAACATATAGATGGTTAAGATACTAAAATCCTTCATGAAGCTATGATGTCCACTGGCTTCCATCGGCCCATAACAAGTTTACCCACAACTCAAGAATCTATGAGGCTCACATGAACAACTTATTTGTCAGTGTTTCCTCTCCTCACTGCGCTCTTCTATAGGGGTTGAATATTCTACCCCTCTGTTTCCTCTCAAGAATCTATAGGGGTTGAATATTCTACCCCTCTGCTAACGTCACCAGTAGGCACCTCCTACCAAGATAGTGCAACAAAACTCTCATGATGCACCAGAATTTGAGCCAACAATGATAAAGATACATGTGCATGTTGGATTCCCTCTACAATGGGAGTATGTTGTGGAGGGGGGTTAGGTCTTTTCCTAGGAGGAAAAGGACCTAGCATAGGGTCATTCCTTGCACATTGTTTGTCCTTTGCATACCCTTGATCCGCCCCCTAAAAATCACCAATGTCGAAGTAGTTCACATGGTGACTCAAAATAAATTTCTCCCATAATTTCCTCAAGAAATATAAAGGCCCATCCATGCTATTGTAGGGAGGTTTATCAAATACCATGAAACATCAATCCATCAAGTTATCACGAAATTGTAGGGGATGCACCAGTCCATACAAATATGTTTCTTGCTAATAGGTGGTTGTAGTCTATATCTAGGATTAATAAATAGAGACATCAAATATTGTTTTGAATTATTCAAGTCTCTAACTTAGTTTTTATTGAGTCTAGTCTTGTAAAACTATAACATCCTATCCCTGTATTTAGAAACACTAGTTAATTTCCCTTGGGAACTTGCAATGGACGATACAATGGAATCCAATGGAGTGGCCAATGACAATCGGTGATCCATATTTTATGAGTAGAATGAAATGAATACAGATTAGTAAAATATGTTTAACACATAATAACAAAGGCACAGTAAAATTGGTTTCTATTCAATAAGGAAATAAGTTGAAACTGTAAAATGTAGTGGAAAACAAGCTTGCTGGAATGGTTGCAGCTTATCTCTGAGAAGAGATGTGATGGCTACGCTCATTCGCAACAAGATCATTAAAATGAGGCTCTGGAGGCATTTTTAGAATAAATATGAATTCAAAAACCCTAGACATCCAAAAACCTAACCCTAGGAGATGAAGCGCCAAAATTCATGTGGGCCTCTTTCGGGTAAGCTGGTACATCAACTTCCCGGGGTCGTAACTTTTGCATACGATCTTCATTTTAGGCACACGATAGCCTATTGGAAAGGTCTATCCAAGGATTACACATGTTTTCATCAAAATATGACTCTCTCTATTGGCTAACTATGGTGAGGCCTAAAAACGCTATTTAGGGCCTCAAAATGGCCTCAGAAGTTAAGGACCCGAAAACTAGGAAAAAACTGCCAAACTGGAAAACTGCCAAAATGAACTAGTTGGAATAGGTGGGAGGCCACCAAAATCCATCTGTATAAATCCTCCCCCTTAGTAAGAAATGGTCACCATTGCATTGAGTTCCCCCATCAGATGAGTAAATTTCTGTTGAATTTGGCACCGGGTGAGCCACTTGCCTTGGTGCAGGAGCTGCCTTGCTTTGACAACTCGATAAACTTGGATCCTTTGTTGTCGAGTACCCTTGACCTATGTGTCCACAATATGATCATTGGATTCTTGTTGTATACAGTCGAGGTTGAGATATGTTGGTGTCAACTTCTCTGAGATCTCTGAGGTGTCCAATAATGGTGGGAAATATGGCCAAAGGAGAGCCACGTTGAATACTCGGTGCAAGTCAAGGAAAGGAGGAATATTGAGATAAAACGAATTGTCACCCACATCCTTGATGATGGTGTACGACCCATAACAAAGTGGATGAATATTTTGATGGGACCCTATAAGGCGTTCTTTCTACAAGTGCAACCAAAATTTGTCACCCACCTGAAACTTATGTGGCACCCGATGTTGATCATGGCGTTGCTTGTACTTGGAATTGGACTTCTGTAAATTATCTTGTACCTATTGGTGGATGTGCTAGATCTTCTCAATGAACCAGGTGGCTTTGTCATCTTTAGGTGGGTAGGGGACGATTCGGTCGAGATGGTCGCGAGGGGTAGTGCAACATCCATGGGGCCCAATGGTTGGAATCCCAACCCCACCTAAAAGGCGTTGTGGCGAGTGGAGCTATGCAGGGTTCGGTTGTAGCTGTGTTGGACATAGGGAAGACTCTCATCCCATGTGCGGGGGTTCTTGGAACTGTACATGCATAGGATATGCACGATCATTTGATTGACGACCTTAGTTTGGCCATCTGTCTGGGGGTGGAAGGCAGTGGATTTGGTGAGCTTGGTGTCCATCAATGACCAGAGGCTCAACCAGAAGGTGATGAGCAACCGATTGTCCTTATATGAGACAATGGTTTGTGGGATCCAAAAATTTACCCATATTCATTCAAAGAAGATCTTGGCAGTGGCCTCTGTTGTGATTCTCTTCTTGTAGGTGACTAGAATCACCATCTTGGAAAAGTGATCAACAACCACAAAAACACAGTCATTTCCCCTGTTGGTGGACGAAAGTCTAGACATGTTGTCCATTGATATGGATTCCCACGACCTGTCAGGAGTAGGAAGAGGGGTGTGCATGCCCTATTTCTTAGTGGTCAGTTTGGAAATAACATAGGCAGTGCAGGACCTAATATAATTGTCCACATCTTGTTGAAGTTTCGACCAGTAGAAATGTTTCTACAACATGACCATTGTATTTTCGATGCCAAAGTGTCCTACCACCCGACTGTAGTGAGATTCCCAAATCATCTTCGCGCACTCGCTTGATGGAACATAGAGATGGACTAGACGACATAACATCATGTATTGAAGATGAAAATTAGAGACCACTGAGTTTGCGCCCAACATTTGGTAAGTGGTGGAGAAGTCAGGGTCCATCTCACAGAGGTGGGGCCATCCGAAGGTCTCATGGACACAAGAGTCTAGCACCATGGTGAGTGCCACGACTGGAGGTCAGATGAGGAAATCAACAACTCGGTTGGTACTTCATGTTTTATACTTGATGTTGAGGTGGAACTGCTACAAGTATGTGGACCACTTCTGATGGTGGTCATTCTGCAATTTTCCTTAGGTCTGCATTAACTGTAGCGGCCTATGATCAGTGTGGATGACTGTCTCCTTCCCAAGAATGTAATGTCTCCAATGGTGGCAAGCTTGTACAATGGAGAAAATTTCTTTATAGCAAGTAGGGTACTTATGGATAGCATATGATAATTTCTCACTATGATATGCAACGGGGTGGTTGTGTTGAGTGAGAATGACGCCCACAACATAGCCTGAAGCATATGTATTGATCTCAAAGGGATGTTGTAGGTTTGGTAATGAATTACTAGGGATGAGCACAAGCGTTGCTTCAAAACATCGAAGGCTTGTTGTTGGGACAGGCCCCACACAAATTTTTCCTTACCACCACCCCTAGATACTTGGTCGAGGGCCCATGCGATATGAGAGAATCCCAACATGATAGAAATTGGTGAGGCCCAAGAAGCTCTAAATATCAGTGAGTGTGGTTGGGGCTGGCTAGTCACGGATGACCTGGATCTTGGCTGGATCCATATGCCCACCATGATGATCAATGATGTATCCTAAGCAATGGACCCTATCCATGATGAAGGAGAATTTTTTCAAGTTTTCATATAGTTGGTGTTGTCGCAGGGTGTGCAAAACCTGTTGAGTATGATGCAAGTGTTTCGCCCAACTCTTGTTGCAGATGAGTATTTCATCCAAATACACCACTAAAAAAGTATTGGTGAAAGGTCACAAGATATCGTCCATCATCCTCATGAAATTTGTTGGGGCATTTTTCAAGCCAAAGGGCATGACCAACCATTCAAAAAGACCTTCTTTGGACTTGAAGGTGGTCTTCCATACATCTATATTTTCTATTGGGACCCGGTGGTAGCCAGACTTTAGATAAATATTACTGAAGTATTTGCCCCCCATGAGATGATCAAGGAGGTTTTCGATTCAGGGAATCGGGTACTGGTTCTGAATTGTAATTTTATTCAAGGCCCTGTAATCAATGCAGAGTTGCCAGGTCCTGTCTTTCTTTTGCACCAACACGATTGGACTCCCATAAGGCTATGATCTAGGATGAATGTGCCCCTTGTGGAGAAGTTCTTGGATATACCTCTTGATCTCCTCATTTTCTAACAAAGAGTGGCGGAAGACTGGCCCATTGGGTAGCGGTGCATCGGGTATCATATCGATGGGATGCTTGACCTAGCAGTGCATAGGTACCCCGGTAGGTGAGGAGAAGATATATGATTATTCTTCCACAACCTTATCCACTTGCTTATGTTGTGTGGAGAGATCGGCTGTGGAGGCCCTGTATGTGGCTGCGATCTTTCACTCACTCTAAGAGCGAATCATGAAGAAGAAAAATTTTCCGGTCTGAGAGATGACCTTCCTGCATTACTTGGCAGAGATCAAGGAAATAACACTAGGTGGGACTGCCTCGAGTATCCTGTACAATTTTATTCTCAAAGTAATAATAACACGACGAGGCCTAGACTCATATACAACATGAAGTTTCCATAAATAAGGTTGGCCCAAAATAACATTACAAAATTTGAGAGGAGAAACATCACACAATACCTCGTCTTTGAAGGGATTGATGCCATATGACATTCAACATTGTTGGTTGACATGAAGATCAATTCATTGGAGGAGCCATCCAATGGTGTAGGGTTGTGGGTGTGGCATTGTTGGCAGGACCAACTACTTGAAGACCTATGTTGAGATTAGGTTCTTATGGCTACTGCTATCAACGATGAATTGCAATGGGGTACATTTTACCCACATTTGTGAATGGAAAAGGCGCTCGCCTTCTTCTGGCTTGTCCGATTCACCAGGCTGGAGATTGGTGGTAGCAATGGTGGCCCTGGGTTCCATGTCAATGATCTGTGCTTCCTTTTCTGGTTCTGACTTAGATTCAAAACCTGCATCTAATTCATAGGCTTTCACTTCGGCCACCAATGAATTCTTTGAGCGACAATCAATAGTGTTATGCCAAGGGCTCTTATGGAAGTCACACCACTTCCCGATATATTTATTTGTCTTTCCAGTGTCCTTCTTTTCTTGCGTCTTGGATTGGTTGTCCTGATACTGTCCATCTTTTCCCTATCCTTTTTTTTGCGGGTTGGGGCCGCACTTTCCTGGATTTTGTTGTGAGGGGTTCCCAGGCCCAAATTTCCGTGTCTTTTGTTTGATCTTCTGCTCTATTTTGACAGCATATCGATAGGCTACGCCCAAGGAAGATATGTCCAAAAATTCCATTTTGGTATGGATGTATCTATGCAGAGCACTGTGATACTTGAGCACCAGATGTTGCTCTGAATCCCTGATACATAGCTTGGTGCGCAAGGTATGGAAGATATTTGTGAACTATGTCATTTCTTGGTCTCTTTCTTTCTGCAGTGTGGTCCATTTTGTATACAAGTCATCATAACTTTTGACATGGTAGTAGTGTTCCTTAATATCATCCCTGAAGGATTCCCAGGTGGTCGCGACTACAAATAATGAGGGTTCCTCTTTTTCCTCTTTCTCACAGAAATTTTCCCACCAATATTTGACATGGGAAATGACTTTGAGGAGCACAATAGTAATATTTTCTTTATTCGAAAAGTTATGGACATAAAAATACCCTTCGAGTATATTCAATCATTTGTCTACAGCATCTGCATTTATCTAACCTTCAAATATAGGAATATCAAAGTTGATTTGTACCTTGAAGGGGGCGACACCTCCTCTCGAGGAAGATGTGTCGTCTGTCAGTAGCCACTAGAGGATTTGCACAAAACTCTCCATCATCTCATTCCTCTGTTGCGTGAGGGATTCCTCAAGAATTTTTTTGAAAGGATCTCCTGTCCCATCATATTTCTTTTCTTCTACCATGATAGGTCGCTTGGGCATGCGAGAGATTTTGTCCTCAAGAGAAACAAGATCGAGACCCAATTCTTTGTACCCTGACCTCGTTGGGGACATGAATTAAGAACGACAAGGAGTAGACCACTCTGATACCACTGATATGGATTTTATGAGAAAAATGAAATGAATATAGATTATTAAAATATTTTTAACATAAAATAACAGAGGTACAGTAAAAATGGTTTCTATTCAATAAGGAAATAAGATGGAACTATAAAATGCTGCAGAAAACAAGCTTGTTGGAATGTTGGTGGCTTATCTCTGAGAAGAGATGTGACGTCTGCGCTCATTCACAAGAAGATCATTGCAATGAGGCTCTGAAGGAATTTTTACAATAAACATGAATGCCAAAACCCTAGACATCCAAAAACCTAACCCTAGGAGATGAAGCACCAAAATTCATATGGGCCCCGTTAGGGTAAGCTGGTACGTCAAATTATAGAGGTCATAGATTTTTCATACGATCTTTGTTTTAGGCACACGATATCCCGTTGGAAAGGTATATCTAAGTAATACACATGTTGTCGTCAGACTTTGACTTTGACTATAGTTTGACTGTGGTGATCCATAAAAATGTTGTTTAGGGCCTCAAAATGGCCCCAGAAGTCAGGGACCCAAAAACTAGGAAAAAACTGCCAAAATGAACCAGTTGGAATAGGTGGGAGGCCACCTAAATCCATATGGATCAATCGGCTAGGTTATATTGTAACCATTAAGTCATGGACAATTGATCTCAAGGTGGTCAACCCTTCATCAATTTGTGTGTTTATGTTTGGTGGTTGTGGTGGTTGTGGTGGTTTGGGGTTTTCTGCGCCTTCTTATGCTTGTGTGGGGTTTTGATTTTCTCCAGGTTCCATCTTAATTATTTTTTTTCAATTTAATAAGGGAGTTCATATAAATTAGGTCGATTTTTTTAATTAATATAGAAAATTACAAAAAACATGCAAATAAATAGTTGAAGAAATTAAAAAAACAAAAAAATAATCACACGCACATGCATGCATTATTTTACACTCATAATCAATTTCCATTTTCTATTTTCAACACTATGACAATTTGACATATAAAGAATATATGACAGAATAAAAAATGCTTATACCATCAATAAGGATGATGAAACGATATGATTTTCCATTGAAGGATGAAGACCCGAGAGAAGTGTTTCTAGCATTTTCAAAGTTCCTAAGCATGGTTAAATAAATGAAGGAACGTTATGATATTGTTTAGAGAATATTTGAGCGAGGCATACAACACAATGTTGAATTTGAAGGCTCTTGGAAACAAGTAATTTTTTAGGACATGGAATATTTGCTAAAGAAGTGTGTAGACATTGTGAAAAACGACAATTCCAGTGGCTTGTCACCTAGGAGGAGAATTGTGCATGACATAGACTTGATTATGGGCATGATGTTGTAATCAATTTGTGTATAGTATGATTTCAATGAAGATAGTAAAGTTTAATTGATAGGTAACATAGTTTTTGTCAAAGGTATATTGATCAGGAAAAGTATGATCTTGTGTATGTTTTCAATATTGATTACACAAAAGAGGGATGGTTATTGTAGAATGTGTATATATTGTCTAGAATTGAATAAGATCTCATCCATAAATAGTTTTCATTTATTGAGTATGGATGAATTGATGGACAATTTGTCTGGCACAACATTTTTTTAGATAAATATGAAGAGTGGGTATCATTAAACTAGAATAAAATAAGGTGGTGAATGGAAAAGTGCATTCAATACACAAGGATTATGAGTAGTTAGTTATGTAATCTAGCATGACTAGTGTGCCAAGTACAATCATTGTACAATAATGCAGTTGATGATAATGTTGTTTCTATTATACACTCGTAAGTTTGTGGCTATGTATCTAGATGATATTTTAATATACAATGAGAGAAAATATGAGCATCTAGAACATCTAACATTGATGTTTGAGACCTTGGTTAAAGATGACTTATGGATTAATTTGAAGAAGTGTGAGTTACTTAAAAAGGAATTGGTGTACCTTGGTTTTATTGTATACCAAGAAGGTTTGTGCATGGCCTAAACCAAGTAAAAATCACTGAAGTTAGGGGCTCTTATGATATTTCAAATTTATACATGAAGTGCATCAAGAAATACCATATCATTATCTGAAATTTTTTGAGCACACATTTATGAAAAGTGACTTAACATGGATGGAAAATATATTACTATCATATTTCATTTTACTTTCGATGAAACATAGAAATAAAATTGAAGAGGTATTGAAATCCAATGAAAACAAAATTTGTAAAGCAACCAAACCTCGAGGATTCCGAAGGCCTTGTGAAGATGGAAGGAATTTTGAGGTTCATTAGTTTATTCAAATGGGCCATGTTGTGAAATAAATGAAGAGAAATCAATCTTGAATTGTAGTAATATAGGAATTCAATATTCCATACATTGAGAAAGAGACTCAAGCACTCAAGGAGAGTAGAAGAGCCATGCTGAGTTGATTATTATTGATTGGTTTGTTGGGCATTGACGACCAAATTGGAGATTTCTATTTTGTCATTTTTAGAAGAGGAAGATGGTCATTCAAGTGATAGAGAAGGAGATCCATTACCCTATGCACATAGAAGGAGTTTGTTCTAGATTCAAGAGCCATTGTCAAAGTAAAAAATTACTAGAGTGGGAGAAAAATAAGAGAAATAAAGCCTACTTGGATTGATTTGGAGACAATGTTCAGATCTTGTATATGCTTGGTGCTCTTCCCCTTCAAATTCACTAAATGAGTGTAAAAACGTGAGGCACTTTGTGGTCCAAATGGCCACAAATCGCGCTTGTGGGCCCTTAAAAAGGGCCCAACAAGAACATACACGTGTTCCTAAGAATGCACACACATTGTTGAGAACACACACATGTTCTTGAGAATGTGCATGTGTTCTTAGGAACATGCCTACACGGCTCGCTGAGTGGAGGTTCGAGGTTTGTCGAACTTGTAACATCAGGAACCCATGCACATTCCCTGAAATGCACATGCGTTCCTTCTCACCCCATTGTCACTTTATCATCCACCAAATTTATGCATTCACCCATATGAAAGGTCCAACAAATCACTTCGCAAGGAAAAACATCCTTTGTTGTTGTAGTGATATTTTATAGCTACTCTCTTATTAAGTTTTGGCGTCCTTAGGAAAAAACCACATTGATGCTCACTTGTTGCACTTCCTTAGCTAAAATACATTTATGGTTACCTTCATTATTTTAACTACCTACTTAATGAGATTTGTCTTCAGTAACATTTTCTTGGCAGTGGTGGGATTTGGTGAGGCTTCTAATGGAAAAATCCATCACTTGTTTCCTCGATGCACTATTATAGTTGCATACTAAGCACATTTTGGTTTCCTTGGAAAAAACGTATCACTAATTTTGTTCACATGCTATTTTAGTTTTCCAATAAAAAGATTTAGATTCATTAGGGAGGAAATCCATTGCTACTTACGTTGATGTTCTCCTATAATTTCTTACTAAGTTCTTCTTGAGTATTGCACAATGATTCTTGGAGACTTTTGAGCTTTGATATCATTAGATAGTTTTAGGTGAGTGAATTAAAACACAAATGATTACCTAATGCCAAAAACATCATTTCTAAATTCTTAAA
>WSFP011514009.1:0-12913 GCA_009831015.1 Picea engelmannii | reverse complement strand
TTCTCTTGGAGGCTAATAACCTAATACATATTATCTTCTTGAGCCGACAAGTCTTCTAGGGTTATTAGCCAACTCATTAGGGTTTCTCTTGCTTCCCGGAGTCTTCTATTCTCGTCAGGTTCACACGTGGAGGTAAATACCTCTCGCAGCTACCATAATATCAACAGATGTTAGGCACTTGAGTCTACGGTTACCTTAGAGGCCTGCGACTAGCCTTTTAAGCCCTTAATCAAGGCTCGACCCAGGTTAATAGACCTGCGGCCAGCCTCAAACTTCACCATAGATTTTAAGTGAGGGTTCGACCCTCTCCTTACACCAACCGCAGGGGTATGACAACCTTCAATCCTCCTACAACCTTCCTTCATTTGACTGTGCACATGATCATCTTCAGGAATTGCTTTGGTACTATGTTGAATTTTGATGTTTAGCTCATGCACATGTGGTTTCTTTTAAATTTAGCATAAGCTACAACCATAATAATGCAACAATACAATAGTTGCAGTAAACCAAGATCACAAGAAGAATAACCATGCACAAAAGACAACAGAAATATCCTGGGAAAACCCTTCTCAACAAAGGGAAAAAACCCAACAATCCTTTTATTATATTGCCAAGAGAAGATCCACCATCCACCACCAAAACCTAACACACAAGAGGGTGCTTCTAAGACTGAGAAAACTAGCTCCTAGAAAAGTGCGAATTGCAGTCCTCATAATTTCAGACCATGCGTTGAGTTAG
Source organism: Picea engelmannii (assembly GCA_009831015.1). Taxonomy (NCBI): domain Eukaryota; kingdom Viridiplantae; phylum Streptophyta; class Pinopsida; order Pinales; family Pinaceae; genus Picea; species Picea engelmannii. The sequence goes on along the minus strand of WSFP011514009.1, from coordinate 12,175 downwards.
TGAGAGATATGATCCACAATGGGGATCTATCTCTTATTTATACAAAACTTAACTCAACGAATAGACATGACACTTGGCACAATAGGGCCGACCTATACAACTTAATAATATAATTAATAATTACACAATATTAATTATCTTTGCATGGTGGGGCCGACTTGTACCCTTTACAACACAATGAGGGTTTTACCAAAGTCTCATTCTCTGACAATATAGCAAGGGATCTCACACATCCTCTAGTGCTCAGCCACTAGGGACACGTCCACCTGTGCTCACCCACAGGGACGTCACTCTCAACAGATTAACTCAACTGAGTCCATAGGAGTACCATCTGGAGAACCATCTCAAGCCGACTCAACTAAGTCCATAGGAGTACAAGGCATGAGACCATCTCAAGTCATCTCAACTCAGTCCAAAGGAGTAAACAAGAGACCATACGTCATGACAACTCAGTCCAGAGTCTGATGCACACCCATCACATGGGCACACCCAACACATGGGCTCTCTCACAGATCGTCTCAACTCAGTCCAGAGGAGAACGACTTGGAGAATGTCTCATGAAGCTGCAATCAACAACAAGTTTGACCATTGTGTGATTTTGTGACGTGTGCAAGGATTAGGAAAAAGTTATTTGTGTAGGTTGTTGTAATTTTTATACATCATGGTTGAAGAGTTTGGAAATGTTTGTTGCCATTGTTATGTGATAAAAATATCCACATGCGACGTGCTTCAATTTTTTTGGGCTTAGCACTTCTCTCCCAGTGGTGAGGTTTGAACACCATGGCATGAAATGTATACAATAACAATTTTGTGCAAGCTTGACCTCCTTTTTACCACATGCATGGGCTCCTTTGAACACACTTTTATTTGCTCCTTACAACGAGCATGTTTGCATCTTGACATATTGGCAGTTTAAAAAAAAAAATATCGAAATAGTGTTTTCTTTTGGAGCCATGCTAGTTGTTTTTGTGCAAAATTTCCTTTGTGTGGCTAGGTCTATACAAAGAATGTTGACCACATTGGAATCTTGGATAGTTTGGAAGCAACATGCATTCTCATAGCATTTTTTTAAGTGGGATACAAATTCTCGAATGTCAAATAAAGCAATTTCCACTGTTTTTCCTTGGGATATTTTTGCATTTTTTTGGGATATTTCGAGCACATATTTAACACGATTTCTAAGGACATTAAGCACATGTTCTTTTCTAGTGACTATTGATGCTCTTCTTTGCATGGTGTGTGTAGTGCATATGAACATGTATTTTTGTTGTATAAGTGCCTTTTTTTAAGTGAGCCCTAGCTTCTTTGTTGCACATGTTTCTTCTTTGTGTTCTGCAAACCTTTTGAAGTGTGGCCCAAACTCATTCTTCAGCTTTTTAGTGTTGAGAAATATAGCTCAGACATGAACTTTTGCACTGGTTTAGTGTGAATGTGTTGGAAGTAGTTCGAGATATTCCCAAAAGTAACTCTATTTTGTAATTCATTTTAAGAAAAAGTGAAAAGTCTTATATTTAGCTATTGAGTCTATTAAAGTGTATTTCATGCATTAATGACTTAGACTAGGATTAATCTCTCCAGTACATCTTATTGAGAGATTAGGGTTTTGGTAGATTAGGGTTTCAACTAAAAGTATACAAATAGGTCAAGATAGAGAGTTCAAACATAGTTTTTGTTGGACAGTGACAACAACCAGTTGAGAAGAGTCGAAGAATAGGAGAGGAGCTAGAGCAACCATTTGTACAATAGCTGTACAACATACCATGCAATTGTACGGATCTGTACAACAGGTTGTATAGTCTTCCTTGCAGGTTGTTTCTTCTCGGTTTTTGTGCAAATTTGTTTATGAGATGATTTCCATAATTGTGTAGTTGTTGTTTTAACATCTCGTGGAGGTTTCCTTGTAAGCTTTGAATAAGGAATGAAAAACTGATTTTGAAGGAGAAATTACTTGTGTACGTCTGAAACTATTTTATGCTTCTGCTATTTACTTTTTCAGCGATTGTGTGAATGTTGCTACCATCTAAAATTAATTTATGCGTTAATTAAATTTATAAATTTATTTGTTTATTGAGATCATAAGGACATCGGTTACCTAGGGTTGGAAATTTTTACATGGTATCGGAGCTATTTATTTGATTGAGATTCTCAAGGGTTTGTAGTAATAAATCAATAGTCGGAAACAAGGACCAACAATTAGAGGGTTTCAATATTTCTTTTAAGGACTGATTTTTAGATCTGGGAGTGTGTGAGTAGGTCTCAAAGATGGCATCAACTAGCCTCAGATTCAAGGACAGATTGGACGACACCTCAAATTTCTTGTCTTGGAAAGCTAGGGTTACACTCTTATTACAAGAGAATGACCTTTGGGATATTGTCAAGGATGTTGTGTCTTTGCCTACCAATCCACAACGGTTGGCAGCTCACAAGGAGGAAGTGAAGGCCAATCAGATGATTATGGTTGTAGTTAAGGATGATTCCTCACCTATCTAAGAAGAAGATGGCAAATGAAATGTTTGATGCCCTAGTTAGCCTCTACCAGAGTGAGAACATAAACAGGTAGATGATATTGTGGGACAAACTTAGAGCCATAGTGATGACCAGATTAGATTCAGTTACAAGTTACACTGTGAAGGTCACGCAGATTCGTGACCAACTTGCAATAGTTGGGGAGGAGATTGCATATGTAGATCTAGTGAACTTGGCACTGAATGGATTCCCAGCTTCATGGGAACCATTTGTCAAAGGTATTTGTGCTCGTGAGAACCTTCCTAACTTTGGAAGGCTGTGGGATGAGTGTATCCAAGAGGAGACTTAGATGGAATCAAATGCTAGCAAGAATGGTGGTGACGAGAACCTATCCCTATTTGGACAGACAAATAAGGGCAGAGGTAAAGAACCTAGTTAGGGTAAGGGAAAGAATGAGGAGTCAACCTCACAGTCAGGGAAGAAGAACTTGAGTAAAATCAAGTGCTTCATTTGTCATAAGCATGGACATTATGCATCACAGTTTCCAGATAAGAAGGACAAAAGTAAGTAGCGATAGAAGTAGGTAGCAACCTTTGCAGAAACTCAGATGAACGAGTTTGTTGCCAAGTTTGAGAAAGATTTCTCAATGGTATCTTGCCTTTCTACCAGCATAGTTTCGAGGAATGCGTGGTATGTGGGCAGTGGGGCATCTTGTCATATGACATCAACCCGACAATCGTTTTCTAGCCTAATAGAGCAGGACTCAGTGGTTCAGGTTGAGCTTGGCGATGATGCCAAGTACCTAGTAGTAGGAGTTGGTACCATTCCCTTCCAACTCCAGTTAGATAACTCTTTAGACTTTGATGATGTTTTTGTTTGTTCCAGGTCTCGGGAAGAATTTGCTTTCTGTTTTGGTTATGGAGGATAATGGCTATGCTGTGGAGTTCAAGAACCAACAAGTCCTCATCAGGTCGAAGGAATCTATCCCATATACATCTCAAGTAATAGGGGTTAGAGAAGGTAATCTTTATAGGTTGTAGGGTGAACTTGTTTGAGCCCTAGTTCCTAACTGTGACATCTTGTGCGAGTTGTGGCACAAGAGGATGGGGCACCAACATCACAAGGTGTTGCCTATTCTGAGGGAGATAGTCACAGGTCTTCAAGAGTTTAGTTTTGAGTAGCAACGAGTATGTAGAGGGTGCATGCTTGGCAAGCAAGCCAAGGCTACCTTCCCAAGTAGCGAGCACATGTTTAAGAAGATTCTAGACCTAGTGCATTTGGATGTTTGTGGATTGATGTTAGTAGCATCAATTTTAGGAAGCATGTATAATGTTTCCTTTATTGACGACTTCTCTTGTAAGACTTGGATCTACTTTTTAAAGGCCAAGGATGAGGTCTTTAGTAGGTTTCAGGAGTTCAAAACTTTGGTTGAAAACTAGATAGGGAAGAAGATTAAAGTCTTGAGATTAGACAATGGGGGTGAGTATACCTCCAAGGAGTTTGAGGGTTTTTGCAGGGAGGCTGGGATCAAGAGGGAGCTAACTGTTTCGTACAACCCACAACAGAATGGGGGTGTAGAGAGGAAGAATCAATCCATCATAGGGGTTGCTAAGGCCATGATTCATGACCAGGACTTGTCGATGTTTCTTTGGGCGGAGGCATGGAACACAACAATCTACATCTAAAATAGGTGTCCTCACAAGATCTTGGAGGACAAAACACCAGAGGAAGCATTCACTGGTGTGAAGCTATAGGTGAGTCATTTCAACATCTTTGGATTTCCAGTTTATATCCATGTACTTGTGGAGAAGAGGACCGGGTTGGTGCCCTCCAACAAGGAGGATTTATTTGTAGGTTACAATGAGACTTCAAAGGCCTACAGGGTCTATATTCTAGAGCAGAGGAAGATAGTAGTGAGTAGGGATGTAAAGTTTGAGGAAGACTTTGCATCTATGAAGTCCCATGAGCTTATTCCAGTGACAGAGGATGAGGAGCAGGAATCTTTGAAGGTTGAGCTAGGGTCACAATTGACTTCCAACGCAGGACAATAGCCTTCAGATGAAGAGGAGGAGACATCAACTCCATCTAGTTCAGTTAGGAGACCTCGATGGTTCACTCAGACATTGAGGGATGCTCAAGAGTATGTTGAGACTCTTAGGAGCACATTTAGAGAGACTAGATCTCTGAAGAAGTTTCCAAACTACATTCCATTGATGAGCAACATCATAGATTTCAAGCTTTTCCTCTTTCAGGAGGCAATAAACCAAAAAGCATGATGTGATGCCATGGTGGATTATACCTCCATCATGAATAATGATGTTTGGGACATAGTGCCAAGACCGGAGGGGAAGTTAGTAGTGATTTCCAGGTGGCTCTACAAGATCAAGCATGCAACAGATGGCAACATTGAGAAGTTCAAGGAAAAGTTTGTGGTGAGAGCGTTCTCCTAGAAAGAGGGAGTGGACTATGAGGAGACATTTGCTCCAGTCGCCAGGTACACTTCCATTAGAGTAGTTATGTCTTTAGGTTCATTTATGGGATGGAGAATACGTCATATGGATGTGAAGACAACTTTCTTTAAAGGGATCATTAAGGAAGAAGTGTACATAGAGAAGCCTCAGGGCTTTGAGGTAAATGGGAAGGAGTCCCTTGTTTGCAGTCTTAAGAAAACCTAGTCTGGACTCAAGCAGGCATAGAGAGCATGTTATTCCAAGATAGATGGTTATTTGTAGAGTATGGGTTTCACCAAAAGTGAAGCATATCCTAGCTTATATCATATATTTGTTGGGATTGCTCTGCTCATTTTGGTGTTGTATGTAGATGACTTGTTTCTTATAGGTGTAGAGACTCATATTAGGGTGTAAAGCAGATATGGCTGTTGAGTTTGAGATGAAGAACATTGGCATGATGTATTTCTTCTTGGGTTTAGAGGTTTAGCAGGGGCCAAGGGAAATGTTCCTTGGGCAGGGTAAGTATGCAATTGAGATCCTGGAGAAGTTCCAAATGGAGGGCTGCAAACCTATGGCCAAACCCATGATCACTAATTTTAAGAAGGTGACAACTTCATATTCATAGTTGGTGGATCCCTTGTTGTACAGGCAACAGATAGGTTCCTTGATGTATTTGGTCAACACTACACCAGATATATGTTTTGCAGTAAGATAAGATAATATAAGATAATTTTTTTAATGTCCGACTAATGACCACAAAAGTAGGTCAAAGGGATTGTAGAGTACAATGATGTCAATATAGTGTAGGAGTACCAACGGGTATCCTATAAAAGGTGAGATGCAGAAAGTAAAGTGCAATAAGGTAGAGTATTAGAGAGTGAGATCTACTTTGAGGCATGGAGGATCCTCGACCCTGAGTTCAAAGACCTGCTATGATGATGAGATGTACTGTAGGAGACAATCTGTGGACAAGAGGAACCAAAAGAAAGGAAGTAGGTCTGTAATGGAATGGACCCATCGTCCTACCATCCGAGGCTGAATGAAGAAAGTTGAGTATAGTCGGGTGTCTCGAGGGAGAACTAGTGGGGTGCTTGGATTGTCTGCTGCGTCGCTGACTTGAGTCTGGTAGAGGTAGTGCATCGACGAGGTTTGGGGGATCGCATCCGTCTCCTGGGAAGGGATATGGTTTGGTCATGTCGCTAAAATCTCGTGGGACGAGGGAAGGTCCCACGGGTCCGCATTGATTTGGAGTTCGAGGTTGCGCTAGTGTCGGTATGTTGCTTAGTGCCCCTTCTTGAGGGTAGCACTGTGAAGAAGGAGGTGATCTGCCGAGTAGGGTCTAGTCTCGTAGGAGGGAGGCCGAAGAGTATGGGCTCAGAGCTTGGGGGCCTCTCGTATGTATAAAGCTAAGCATCGCTGATCCATATACCTGAAGAAGTCCGTGAGGGTTTGAGTCCCCCTGAATAAGCAATGAAACCACCCCCTGATCTCATAATAAGTGGGGCAACGAAAGATGAAATGTTCCTCAGTCTCAACCTCCTGTAGCTGGCATAGTTGAGAGATCCTATCCGGTTGGTCGATCTGGTGGTGTGTCTCTACCCAAAGTCTATGAGAACCCACTTTGAACTGGCCTAGAGGAATGCGAAGAGCATGTACCAAATGGAGAAATGTATACTGTGGTTGAACGATGAAACCATCCCTAAGCTCCAAGAAATGCCAAGTGTAAAAGGCCATCTTTGGGCGTAACCCACCAGGGGGGTTTACCCAAGTGATTTGGATAAACTACCTATAAATGTCATCTTTGATGATTTTGTTCAACACCTGTCTGGTCGGTAGGAGATGGCCAGGTGCATCCAAGGAATATTGAAATAGAGGGAGGCGATCAATCTGAATGCCCACAGACTCTTAAAGATCTGACACCCCTGTAAACCAACCTCGAGCCCGACCTAATGGGCTAGAGAGGGAAATGGCCTCAAAGGAGCAATAACTAAAGTACAAAACCAGTCTCGGCCCTTTGTCGAGTTAGCTAAGCCTTGAATGCGATGCAGAAAAGAGACTAGTCCGAGCATTGTCTCGAGTCGAAAGGGTCGAGCCCCAAACTTTGCTAGGATGATGTGATAAGGGATTGACTACTTGCATCTAATGATGCATCGGAGAAGGGTCTGGACTCTCTCCACCGAGGCCCAATCAGACTCCAGTAAGGAAGGCCTCCAAATCTTTGAGCCATAGAGAACAGTGGGTCAGATAAGGGAGTCCATGAGAGACATCTTGGATGAGAAAGACCTCTAGCTCATCAATATAAATCCCAAACAATGTGAGGGACATGGGGCAGCCCTGTTTAACTCCGATGGTACTCCTAATGAAATTTGACATCCCGTGAATTGTGCAAAGACGACCAAGAATCGACTTATAGAGGCACATGATGGCACTTAGTAGGATGTGGGAGATACCAATGTCTATGAGCCTCTGGAACATGGCTTCTCTCGGGATAGAGTTGAAAGCCTTCCGAAAATCTACAAAGCAGCAGTAGACTTTTGAAGACCAATGTCGTGCCTCCTCAACGATGGCTTGGAGGGTAAAGATGTGATCAATGGTCTGACGAGCGGGTCAAAATCTTGCCTGTCCTCTAGCTCTGAGGTGTCTACGCTCCAGCTCACTAGAGAGCTTCTTATGGAGGGCCATAGCATAGAGCTTCGAGAAAGTATGGCCCACCATGATCGTCTTGTAATTGTTGGGATCCAATTTGTGTATTGGGTAAATGATGTGGTGTGACCAAGCTGGAGGAAAACCTTTAGTTAGTTCATGGGGGAGTTGAGGTCGGAGCATTGGGTAGCAGAAAAACACGTGCTCAGGTACTTGAGGGGCATAGTGGAGTATAGTCTGAAGTGAAGTTGTAGGGGTATACAGATTCAAATTTGGTAGGCAGTGCAATAGAGAAAAATAATACATTGGGGTGTTTCTTTAGCTTGGGTTCAACAATTATATCTCAGTTCAACAGGAAGCAAACTTTCGTGGCACTTAGCTTAGCAGAGGTAGAATACATGGCAGCCAATACTGCTAGTTGTGAGGCGATTTGGCTTCCCAAGTTACTTGTAGGATGGTTTGATCAAGAGTTGGATCCCACAGTCATTTACTGTGATAGTCAGAGTTGCATCAAACTCTCTGAGAGTTCTGTATTTCATGAGAGGTCCAAGTACATAGAGATCAGATATCACTTCATATGAGACAGGATTCAGAAGGGATTAGTGAAGCTCTAGTATATTCCCATAGATTAGTAGGTAGTTGTTATTTTGAGTCTTGACCAAGCCCTTAGCAAAAGGGAAGTTTGAAGCATTTGGGGACAAACTCGGATTGGTGTAGAATTGCTTTCTCGCTAAGAGGAAGTGTTCAGAAATATAGCTCGGACAAGGACTTCCGCACATGTTTAGTGTGAACGTGTTGGAAGCAGTTTGAGATATTTCGAAAATTAACTCTATTTTGTAATTCACTTTAGGAAAAAATGAAAAGTCTCATATTGAGCTGTTCAGTCTAATAAGGTGTATTTCGTGCATTAATGACTTAGATTGGATTAATCTCAACCTTACATCTCACTGAGAGATTAGGGTTTCAGCTAAAAGTATAAAGACATATAGAGATAGAGAGTTCCGACACTTTTTGTCGGACAGGGAGAACAACCAGTTGAGCAGAGCTGAAGAACAGGAGAGGAGCCAGAGTAGCCATCCGTACAGTTATACAGATCTGTACAGCAGGTCGTATAATCTTCCTTGCAGGCTATTTCTTCTCCGTTTTTGTGTGGATTTGTTTCTGAGGTGATTTTGATAACTGTGCAGCTGCTGTTTTAGCAGCTTGTGGAGGTTTCCTCGTAAGCTTTGAATAAGGAATGAAAAGCTGATTTTGAAGGGGAAATTACCTGTGTATGTGTGAAACTGTTTTATGCAGGCCTGAATACCATTATAGCTTGGCTCAAATGTTTCCCTCTTAAGTGTGTGGCGTGCATGACGTAGTTGGGCAACTTCTTTGTGAACAACTCGCCTACACTTTGAGAAGAATTGAATTCGTCCCCTCCATGATCTTCAATTTGTCGCATAGGTCTGTTTTCTAATATTTTCTTGGGTTGCCATACATATAGTCAAAAGTATTTTAGCCTCCTTATTTGCGAAAGCTTCTGTCATAGATGAGTGGGAAACAATTTGTGATTAGTGTCTGAAGAATCAAAGTTACAATTCCCCTTGTTATTTAAAAACATAATTTCTTTTTTCAGAAGGCGTGAATCTTTTTGAAAAAGGTTAATATCTTTTATTTTATCTTATAATAAAGATATTGCAATTTATTTTACTGTAGAGGGTAATATTTTATTCCTCCTTAAGGGCATATATTTTATTTTGAAGGGGAATATTTTAATTACTTAGGAAATTTCTCTACGAGGGGGAAAGTATTTTTTTCCTGAAGTAAATTTCTTTGAAGGAGGAACATTTAATGTTGTGGGGACCCTCACATTTTGTGTGCTTTGCCCATAAACTCTTTACCTTTAGCCTACCATATCAACTGTTGGAAAGTACTTTTATGTTTTCTACTATGGATGCTCTTAATGACGAAGGGGCATTACTTCTCTGAAAACATTGGGAGGAGGAAGAATTGCATAGTAAGATGAATGAGAAAAAGGTTGCTTCCATGTAGGATACCATTTCCAAACATAATGAGAAGGTTTCTCAACTTTGTAATGAAGTTCTTTATTGCAGGATGTCAATGCCTGTTAGTAGGACTTTATTGCTCAACTTCATGAGAGTTGGATGAGGACAAGTCCATTCATAATTGCATGACCACAATCAACAGTTTGTCAAAGAAGCTTGTGAATTTAGAGGTACTATAGATCAATTAATGGATGTTGTTTGAAACATGTCTTGTTGTTTTGATAGAGTTTCTAGTTTTGTTGTTGGTCTTTCTAAGAAGTATCATGAACAAGTTAATGAACTTTTATGTTTTCTACTATGGATGGTCTTGATGAAGAAGGAGCATTGCTTCTCTGAAAACATCGGGAGGAGGAAGAATTGCTTAGTAAGATGAATGAGAAGAAGGTTGCTTCCATGTAGGATACCATTTCCAAACATAATGAGAAGGTTTCTCAACTTTGTAATGGAGTTCTTTATTGCTCAACTCCATGAGAGTTGGATGAGAAGGACAAGTCCATTCATAATTGCATGACCACAATCAACAGTTTGTCAAAGAAGCTTGTGAATTTAGAGGCACCATAGATCAATTAATGGATGTTGTTTGAAACATGTCTTGTTGTTTTGATAGAGTTTCTTGTTTTGTTGTTGGTCTTTCTAAGAAGTATCATGAACAAGTTAATGACTAGAATTTGTGTATTAACGGGATGGCATAAAACTTAGTGACTTGCTTGTCAAAAGCTCATGAATGAATTCGGGGAGGAGAGGTACTTAACATCTTGTAGAAGGATATTCAATCTTTTTGATGCATCTTCTCATGCGCCATTGGCTACCCATAGGTCATTTTCCCTTGACCTTGAGCAACATACTAGGAGCATTGGATCAAAATTACTTTGTCAAATGTGATATATAGGTGGTGGACTAGGTAAACATGAACAAGGTATTATTAGTCCTATTGACCTTGTGATGAGACCAATGAGCGTTGGTCTTGGATATTTTGAGACTTCATTACTAGTTGCAAGTCACCTAGATCCTCCTGCATTGATTTTTTTGCAAGAACCAAAACCTGCATTTGCTTCTTCATCTACGACTATTTTGTAGGAACCACATCCTACACCTTATGCTTGATGAATGTCGGATTCTTTGCCTTTCACATCTCAGTCGTATTGACACGTTAATGATTGTGATCAATTACATTCTCACTCTCCATCCATGTATTGAAATTCCTATTGTATGCTAGTAGTGCTTCTTATAGGTCTTTAAGAGGTGTAAAAGGAAAACCTTTGATCAATATTGACTCACAAGTCTTGGGGCTAATTGTGGTTGGATTGAGGATTGATCATGGCATCATTTGAACACTTGTTCAAGGACTTCATATCGACTTGTGTCATCCACTGTACAATTGTACAATCCTCATCGATCTCATTGATTGATTGAGCATAGCATAGTTCTTTTGATGGCAATCTTTATTTCTTTTTGGCAGGGGTGCACTTTATGAAGGGAAGACTATCTTGGTGCATGTGTTATTTGGAGCTTTTCTTGTGCCTATTGATTGTCACGAGCCTATGGTCATGAGCTTCTTTACTTTATACTATGTCATTTTTGGGCACTATTCTTTGACAAAATTATATGGATTTGATTCCTGACTCTGATCATTTGTGCATATGCTCTTTAAACTTTTGTTTACTTCACTGTTTTTTGAAGGGGATCATGTGTTGTTTTGGAGGCTACAATTTGAAAGCACGACTCTTTGTTAAAACTTGTGTTCATTTCACTATTTTCTAAAGAGGATCGTGTGAAGGTGTTTTGGAGGCTTTAGTTTTGTAGATGGAATCTCCATTGAGAGCTTGTTTGCACCTTCTTATGGTCATGTTGCTGTGAACATCAAACATTCATTCGTGTTCCCTACCCAATTCAACATTAAGGGTGGATTTCTAATGTTTATTTGGCCAATTCTTTTTTAACCACATCTTTTGGCCTTTGCCTTCTTTGTTCCCAAGTCAAGCTTAAGGGGGGATATGTTGGTGTAATTAATGTTCTGCTATGTTTAATCTTGACTTAGTGGACATTGAGTGTCATTGATGTAAGGTCCTAATGGTCTGCCATAAATGTGGTGATTAGAAGGTGGCTTTAGTGGTTCCTTATTAATATGGTAGTTGTGAGGTGGCCTAATGGTTCATAATTAATGTGAGAGGTAGTCTTTTACTCCATTGCAATAGACAGTGAATTCATGCATTGAAAGCAAGTGTTCATAGTGGAGTTTTTCTTGTGAGGGTTTTCTCCACTGTAGATTTTATGTGATGATGTGCAATATGCAGTGTTCCACGGGGACGCGTCCCCCAGGGTGGGGGACGCAAGGGACGCGTTCCCCACGTCCCCGGGATGGGGGGACTCCAGGGGGGACGTTTTCCCATATGCTCCCTGGGCGCTCCCTAATGGTAATGTTAAATTCTTTATCTTTCATTTTTATCCTTTTACTTAAATTTTTAACATTACCATTAATTGTTTCAGGATGTTTGAGAGTGGTTCCAACCTCATTGGACTTCATATGGAGAAAGTAGAATTTTAGGTCCCATTCAAAATTCAGCAGAC
>WSFP011514004.1:0-12913 GCA_009831015.1 Picea engelmannii | reverse complement strand
GACTATGCATTTTCCAATGATTTTAGCTTAATCATCAGTTCTGAAGGAGACTGATCCATCTCTTTCCTTTCGTAATGTAAGAAACTTGTCTCTATCACCTGTCATTTGTTTTGAACAACCACTATCAACATACCAACCATGTTTCTTCTGTTTAGCTTGTAGAGCAAGTGTGCATTCTTCATTGCTATATTGATCTTGTTTTCTTATCCATGTCCTTTTATGAGGTTCTTGTCTGTGACTGTTCTTATTTTGTTGCGGTTCTCTAGGAGGGATTGTCTGTAAATGTGTTGAACCTGCACAGAATAGATCTAGCTAAACAATGATACACACATTTGCAAAGATAATTGGAAAAGGAAGAAGAAGGAGAGAAAGAATAGAAAGAATTCTCATTAACCGTTATGAATAATGAATAATTTACACATTATATACTTTGTATAACTCAATGAGTTCGACTTGAGGTGAACCAAATATGCACAGTGGTGGTTTAGAGTGATCTGGACACACTAGTAGTTACGGGAGTGAACTTCCACCTATTCTAGTCTCTCAGACAGTTACGGGAGTGAACTGCCACCTAGTTGAGTTAACTAGTCAACTAGTCTTCAATTAACTGACTGGATAGAAAGTAGTGAGGAGTTAACTCAAGGAATCAAGGCTAATGCGCCACTTTGGTGATGATACCAAGGCAAGGTCGAATTAGCATGGTTATGATGCCAATGTTCCATGGTGATGATCCCAATGCAACATCTAAACTCAACTCAACTAGTTAAACTAAAGTGTGAACTGAAAGAGAATATTCTCCAAGAGGAATATTCTCTCCTAAAATATAGGAGACTGGATAATGACTAATTATGACTAATAAACAAATAAAAACCTTAGGAAAAAGAAATCCTAGGTGTGTGGGAAGTAACTCCAACACCCCCCCTGAACATCACTATGGTGAAAATAAAGATTGGGTCCCGACAACAAGGCCATGTTAGGTACCCAAGTACAAAAGATACACTGAAAATAAAGTGAGGAAAGAGGGAAAACCTCATGGGAAAAACCCCCCCTCAAGGTACAATGTATGTAAAAAAAATAAGAACTACAATTTCTAGGAAACTGTGTCCTTCACTCCAAGACGACCTCGCAAAGAATGAAATTTCTACTCAGTGAAGGCCTTGGTGAAAATGTCTGTCGTATGTTCTATTGAAGGACAGAACTGTAAGTTGATGATCCCCTCGTGTACCAAGTCCTGAATGTAGTGCATGTGGATCTTGATGTGCTTTATCCGTTGCCTCTGAACTAGATCTATGTAGAACTTCGGAGTGCTCTGGTTGTCACACCAGATGACGATCGGTCGATGAAACTGAATGCCCAACTCAATGAGAAAATGTTGTAGCCACATAGCCTGAATGGTTATGTTAACTACCCCTCAGTACTCTACCTCAGCTGAAGATAGAGCAATGGCAGCTTGCTTCTTGCTCGACCAATAGATAGGCCCAGAACCAAGACTGAGTGAGTAACCATATGTGGACTTGCAATCAATGCTATCGCCGGCCCAGTCGAAATCAGTAAAACCAATGAGATATAATTTAGAGTCTGTTGCATAATGAATCCCAAAGGTGATGGTGCCCTATACATATCAAAGGATACGCTTTGTAGCTTTCCAATGTGGCTCATGCGGCTCCTGCATGAACCTGAAAACTGTGCCAACTACATATGAGAGGTCTGGTCTGGAGTATTTGAAATACAACAAGCTCCCCACTAGTTGTCTGTACAGTGTGCTGTCAACCAATGGACTCTCCCTGCCATCCTCAAGTTTGACTCTTGATAGGAAAGGAGTCAGAGCAGAATTGAAGTCTGTCATGTGAAATCTCTCAAGGAGATGTCGTGCATACTTGGCTTGAGACAGTTTGATGCCTGATGCATCCTGACTGATCTCAAGTCCAAGGAATAAGTGTAGCGGACCCATGTTCGTCATCAAAAACCTGTCATGAAGAATCCTCTTGACTGCAGCAATCGTTGAAGTCGAGCAACCGGTGATCATCAAATCATCAACATATAGAACTAAAAGTAGAAGTGAATCAGCCATCCTAAGCATGTATACATTCGGGTCTGATTTACAACGTACAAAGTTCTGTGACAACAGGTAGGAGTCCATATTGGCACACCATGCCCTTGGAGCCTGCTTGAGGCCATAAAGTGCCTTCTTTAGTCAACAGACCAAAGATGAGTCCTGCAGAAATCCCTGGGGCTGCTCCATGTAGATCTCCTCAGAGAGATCACTATGAAGAAATGAATTTTTCATGTCCATATGATAGACTTCCCATCCCTTGGTTGTCGCAATGGAAAGTGCCAATCATATGGAATCCATCTTCGCTACTGGAGTGAAGGTCTCATCATAGTCAATACCATGAACCTGGTGAAAGCCTTTGGCGACAAGCCTCGCTTTGTATCTGCTGATCTATCCATCCGCTGTGCTCTTGGTCCTATAGACCCATCTGCATCTGACAAGTTTCCTCCTAGAAGGAAGGGGAACCAGATCCTAAGTCTGGTTCTCAAGGAGGGAGTTGTACTCTTCCTGCATGGAAGATTCCCAAAAGGGATTTCCATCAGCCTCACCATAAGACTGTGGATCTGAAGACTAAGCGAAGAAAAGATGCCTGGAAGGCAATGGTTCAGTGGAAATGATTGCAATAGGAGGCTCCTCGAAATCAGATCGAGTCCTCCTAGTATCGGTTGGATCACCTACGAGATCCCCTGCATCCTGAAGAGTAGTTTGTGCCCACTTGGGCCTCTTCTCTGGCTCTGCAACTGCATCTGGATGCTCTGACTCTGCATCTGACTTTACTGACTCTAAATCTCAATATGAATCCTCTAAGTCCTCTAAATCAGAAATCTCATCTGAAGAAGAGTCGGCATGTGCATGCTCATCATCTCGAACAGGTGTAAGAGTAAAGGTGTCTACATGCAGCTGTTGAGGTACATGCGAGACACTTTCCTCGAATTGGACACTACGCTCAATGATGAGTCGGTCCGAAGAAAGATCAATAAGAAGATATCCCTTCACACCATCAGGGTATCCAAAAAAAATGCACTCAGTGATCTGTGGATCAAGTGCCTTCCTCTTTTCAGAGGGAATACGGGCCCATGCACGAGAACCAAAAATGTGAAAGTGGGTCACTTTCGGTTTGAGACCGCTTCAAGCCTCGTAGGGGGTTTTATCCTTGACATATCTATGAGGAGATCTGTTTTGGATGTATGTTGCACAGTTAAGTGCTTCGACCCATAGTATATGTGGTAGTGACTTTGCATGCAACATGCAAGATGCCATCTCCTTTAGAGATCGTTTTTTCTGCTCAGCAACTCCATTTTGCTGCGGAGTGTAGGGAACTGTATGATGCAACTAAATCCCTGCCTCATGGAAAATATTGTGGATCTCATGATTCAAATACTCTCCCCCATTATCAGTTCAGAGGACTTTTATCTTCTTTCTGGACTGTGTCTCAACCAAAGCTTTGAAATCTTTGAGGTGTTGAAAGACCTCAGATTTTTGCCTGAGAAAGTAGATCCATCTAAAACGTGAGAAATCATCAACAAAAATGAGAACAAACCTTGCTTTGATGATCGATGGATGCGGGAAAGGACCCATGAGGTCACTGTGGATCAGATCTAAAGGTGCGGAAGCTCGATGAGACTTTCCTTTGTCGAATTTCTCTTGAGGGTGTTTTCCGAGAACACATCCCTCACATACTCCCTTGGAGAAATGGATGTTTGGTAGACCATCAACTAATCTATGCTTGCTAAGTTGTTGCATGTATCTTAAATTCAAATGTCCAAACATTTCATGCCATATCCTACTACTTTCATCAACATGAGTAAGCAGTAAAGCAGAATTAGGTTCAATGAATTCAGAAAATGTATACAATATAGACTAATGATTTACCTCACCGGTAGCAACCCTGGAGTTGGTTTTCATGTCGTAGATGTCCACATAATTTGGTGTGAATATGACTTTCTTTCTGGTGCTGGAATTTGTCATCTGATACACAGAGAGAAGGTTGACAGAAAGCTTGGGAACATGCAACACATTCTCGAAGCTTCCATTGGTGAATTCAATCATTCCTTTGCCAGTGACTTCGATAGAAGAGTTGTCCCCCATCAGAATAGGAGGAACTTTGCATGCATCCAAAGAAGAATATATTGCTTCTGAGGCAGCCATGTGATGTGATTCTCCTGAATCTACGATCCAAGCATAGAAAGAGGAGTTGATTGCAATCAAGGCATGGCTAGAATTTCCTTTCTTGGAATTCGGATCTTCTGGCTTCTTTTTATTTGCACCCTTGGGGATGCGATCTCCAAGGTTGTTTTGCTTAAGTATCTGAGACATCAGATCTATTTTTTTTTGCATGCATGCGGATTCCGAATGGACTCCTTTGTGACAGTATGTGCATTTCTCTCCTTTTCTTCCCTTTTGTCCTTTGGATCCGGAGGCATCGGTGAAGGGTTTTGTGTACCCTTCCTTCTTCGTATGTGCATGAGATTTCCACTTATATTTATCTTTAGATTTATGATATTTTTGGCTTCCATCATGCACAGTGAGTGCATGTGCCCTTGGGCCTTTGATTGGACCCATGTTGATGAGATTGGTTTGCTCTTGTGTCAAGGATTCGATAAAGTCCTCAAGAGAAGGCATCTTCCAGGTGGCTCCAGAGGCGAATCTGACAGTATGGAATGTGGATACGAATACAGTGAATTCAGGACCAAGATTGGAGAGAATGGTGAGAACCATTTGTTTCTCCTCCTTCGATTTATCAACCCCGCAAGCTTTGAGTTGCGACAATAAATCCTTGAATTTTGTAAAGAAATCTTGGATACTCTCGAAGCTTTTTAGATCCAATGTGAGCAGCTCCACCTCCAACATGTGTCCCCTCATCTCATCTTGTTTTCCAAAGAGCCCTTCCAATATGGTCCAGGCTTCATTGGGAGTCTTACAGGAAGATATATGAAAAAGGAGATCGGGAGAAATAAGACTGCAAATTGTTCTGAGTGCCTCATCCATGCAATTTAAGTACTTGTATTTTTATATGGATAATGTTGGTTTTGTATCTGTATTCATGGTTAACCTATACAACCCTATGGATTGGATATGTATGGCTATTTTCTCCTTCCATGCAAAATAGTTGTAAGGTGTAAGAATGAATTCTTTTTGGAATTCCATCTTTTCACTGTCTTCGATCTTTTGTACCTGCAAAACATTTTGGTGTAGCTTTTTCTTAGCAGACCATCGGCTCTGATACCATGTAAATGTGTTGAACATACACATAATATATCTAGCTAAACAATGATACACACATTTGCAGAGATAATTGGAAAAGGAAGAAGAAGGAGAGAAAGAATAGAAAGAATTCTCATTAACCGTTATGAATAATGAATAATTTACACATGATATACTCTATATAACTCAATGAGTTCGACTTGAGGTGAACCAAGTCACCATATTGGTGGTCTAGAGTGATTTGGACGCACACCAGCAGTTACGGGAGTGAACTGCCACCTATTCTAGTCTCTCAGGCAGTTACGGGAGTGAACTGCCACCTAGTTGAGTTAACTAGTCAACTAGTCTTCAGTTAACTGACTGAACAGAAAGTAGTGAGGAGTTAATTCAAGAAATCAAGGTTAATGCACCACTTTGGTGATGATACCAAGGCAAGGTCTAATTAGCATGGTGATGATCCCAATGTTGCATGGTGATGATCCCAATGCAACATCTAAACTCAACTTAACTAGTCAAACTGAAGTGTGAACTAAAAGAGAATATTCTCCAGGTGGAATATTCTATCCTAAAATATAGGAGACTGGATAATGACTAATTATGACTAATAAAAAAATAAAAACCTTAGGAAAAATACATCCTAGGTGTGTGGGAAGTAACTCCAACACTGTCATTCTGCAATCTTTGGCCATGTGTCCAAAATTGTTACATTTGTAACATTCCACTTCAATGCTCAAAGATTCAAACCTGTTTTAACTTCTTCTCTATGTTTCACTAGACCTTCTTGGATAACCCCTTTGTGTGCGACTTTCAAATTTGTTTGTGTTCTTATTGTTAGCTCTACAATTCATAGCTTTATGTCCAAAATTATTACATGCATAACATAAACCAAAAAAGATAGTTTGATACTTGGGAGTTGAAGATATTCTGAAATGAGGTACTCTTATAAATTATTCTTCTTCCTAGGGCCTATTTGTCGGTTGTTGATTCTGAAATCTGAATCTTCTCGGTGGAGGAGTGTCCATGTAATATTCCTTGTAGATCTTCATATCCCCCTTGATTGTTTCTGCATAACTTTTTGGATAGGTTTCTTACTTTGTTGTTTTTTAGCTTAATCCATTTTTTGTCTGATTGTATCCAAGTCCAGACTTGTCATGATGAGATTTTTGACTGATGATAATGTCATCCAAAACTGTTGAGTTGTTCTGCATATTTTTCTTTTGAAGATCCTTTCTTAATGTGACAATCTCTGCTTCCAAATTTCCAATGATCTTGTATTTTTCTTCTAGTTGTTCTTTGAGTGCTTCTTCAATTCTTTTATCTTCTTCTATTTGAACCTTCAAATTTGTGATCATTTGTTCTAGTTCTTGAGTGTCTTCTTTCTTGTCTAGTTCTTCTTGTAGTTTCCTGTTTTTCTTCTTTTCTCTTTTAATAACTTCTATGGCACACATTAATTCCTCTCGGTAGTCAACTTCTACCTCTTCAATTTCTTCTTCAAATTCTTCATATTCTTCTTTGGCTTCTTCATATTCTTCTTCAGAGTCTTCTTTATCAGAGTCTTCTACTGCCATGAATAGAATTCTTTTTGTCTCACTATCACTGACTTCATCTTCACCTGATGATGAGATGTCTTCTTTGGTGCATAAGCTTTTCTTGAAAAATTTCTTTGTGGTTCTTTTGTCTTTATATGTTTGTTTTCCTTTTAAGTAACCTTCATCAATTCTCTTTTTCTTATAAGGACATTTGTTAGAAAAATGACCAATACCATCACAATTAAAACAAATTAAAGGAAGCTTACCTCTATACCTACCATCGGTTCCCTTGTTCAGTCTTTTGACAAAGTTGGCCACTTCTTCATCATCTTCCAAGACGTCATTGTTGTTGTTATGTTCTTCTTTTTTCCTTCCCTTTTGCTTTGACTTTTTTGATGCTTTGAAGGTTGCTTCTTTTGTATCTGGATTTTCCTATTTAGTTCTCATTTCATATGTTGTGAAGATTCCATGTAATTTGTCTATTCTTATTGAGTTTAGATCTGATCTTTCTTCTAGTGCTGATATCTTAGGGTCAAATCTCATAGGAAGAGATCTTAGTACTTTTTGATCAATTACAGATTCTTTGATTTCTTCTCCCAGTCCTATGATTGCATTTATTGTTTCATCAACTCGTAAAAAGTAAGCTGCAATATTCTCATCTTCCCTCATCTTAAGTTGTTCAAACTGACCTCTATAATTTTGAAGCTTTGTTGCTTTGAATTTTAAATCTCCTTTATAAATATTTTGAAGTTTGTCCCAAATCTCTTTAGTGGATTTACAATTGCAACTTTGGTGAATATCATTTCACTAAGACCATTCAGATGTGCATTTTTGGCTTTGGAATTATTCTGACTGAGTTTCACTGCTTTGTCATTTGTTGGCGGAACTTCTGGTGTTGTGTATCCATCTACAATTGATTTCCAAATTTCAAATCCCCGTGCCTATATATATGTTTTCATCCTTATGCTCCAAAATGCATACTTTTGTCCATTGGACTGTGGTATTCCATTTTTATACAAGTTTTTTCTCTCCATGATCTACTTTTCAGTGGTTAAACGGATTTATGAAGGAACCTGCTCTGATACCAATTGTTGGATTACTGAGAGGGGGGTTGAATCAGTAATAGAGAAATTTAATCCTTTTTAACCAAATAATCCAAGTGGTATATCAATGTATCATTATCATCCAATAACTGCAGAGAAAATAAACAATGAAAAAATGAACAATCATACACAGTGCACCAGTGTTTTACGTGGAAACCCAAAGCGGGAGAAAACCACAGAATGATTTTTCTTATATGTCTTGAAGAATTACATTCATTGGAAGCACCAACTTCCTTTTTTTTCCAGCTGCAACTAGAAGGAGGCTCCAACCCCCTTGTTTCTCAGGCTACAACCTGAAGGAAGCTCCAACTCCCCTATTCTCTAGCTACAACCAGAAGGAGGCTACAACCCCCTATGGTCTCCGACTACAACTGGAAGGTGGATACAACCACATGTCCTTGCCTCGTCCAACCACCCTAAAGTAGAAGTAGAATGATGGAACCACTGTCACACTATCACTGTGAGATATACCTTGTAAACTTGTACCAATAAACCTGAACCATGCATCAACCTTTACCTCAACCTGTAATATTCAACCTGTACCATAAACAAGTGCATCAACCATGCACCAACCTGTGTCAAACAGCATGTAATCAACCTGTACCATAAACAAGTGCATCCAACCATGTACCAAGTATGTACCAATCATTTGTCAACTACTCATCAATATGTACCAACATCATCAACTATACACCTCATGTATGTGCCAACTCATCAACTACTTGTCTCAACCATGTACCCAACATGTACCTTAACCAAAATCCCTCATCAATTTCATCATACAAATATGATTTGTAAATCTGTAATAGACTTGTTGTATATGATCACATACCTACAAACCTTCCTTAACTTTCACAACAAGAGACTAGCATTTTCATCAAACTGTTCTTTAGTCTCACATGACTAGTTTGGGATTAGTCAACGACCCTAACTTGAAATAATCATAACTATGTACCTATAATGAATAAAGATTTGAAAATAGTACACATTGTTCTTCATTTTGTTTTATGTAATTCCTTTAGGTGTCACTACTTGAAACCTCTCAGAAAAGGAGTTATAGCAAAAATGGCATACCTTGCTGAATTTTGTCTTATTCTAGAGAGTGACCTTGTAGAGAATTCCCCGCACAACATATTTGTTGAATGGATCTAAAAATGTTACATAAAATACTAAATACTGTACTCTAACCAACACATTTGGTCTTACTGAATTTGGATATGTTATAAATAAGTTATGATGTTTTTACCCGAAACACCTGTTTTAGACAAGTTTCAAGACTAGCCATAAACCCTATTTTCCACGGAGTGTAACTCCAAAGATACAACGACCCACAAGCTGAATTTTTTACCACAGATACTTGGATATGTTTCCTCAATGTTCTATCAATTTCACGATCTGAATCATTCTAGAAAAAAAATTATTGTGGAAATGGTGAGATGACCTATAAATATCATACCTTAGAAAGCATCATCAAAAGAATTTATCCTCCATTGAATTCCGGCCTTCTTTTCTTCACCTTCCCTATGAAATTCATCTTAGATATCCTTTGGTTACCTCAGTCACCTATAGATATTCAAAATGATCAAGTGTGATATTAAATGAGAGAGCCTTGCCTCTTATTTATACTCTCCAAATATCTTCCTTAAAAGCATATTCTAGGTCACTTAACCTATTTCTAGGTCACTTAACCCATATATAGGTCACTTAAGATATTTTCCTCATTTTTAGGGTTAACCACTTTCCATAATTAGAAAGTTCTTCATTACTTTATCATTTAAATATTCCTCCTTAACTTTGTCACCTCACTTTATCATTTAAATAATCTTCTTTGTTTTCATCACTTCACTTTATTATTTAAATAATCTTTTTTGACTTTGTGACTTTACTTTATCATTTAAATAATAATTTCTTCTTTTCAAGCTCTTTGACTTCTTTGACCTTTTGGGGCTTCAAGCCAACATATGAGGGTCCTCCAACTTCATAAGGCCATAACTCTCAAACCGTGAGGAGTTATGTGACGTTCCACATACCACCAGAAATGGCATGACATGTACTATCCATATAGAATAGTATTACATTCAAATATATTAAAACTCATACCATTATATATGAAATAACCTTGGGTCCATTACCCAAACCTTTGTGCTATCGAAATTCGCTATCGGACTTTCTTCAAGGGTTGACATCAATGACAACCAACCTTAATCAATACAAACTAATCTACATAAATTATAATTATGCATCCCAACAAGTAAACCAAAACCATGCAAAATCCACGTACATGCATAATAAAACATGCCAATCCATCATCAATGAAATGTACAAGAAATTCATTAAACATGGCTTAAATTAACACATTATACATAGAAAAGAAAAACATAAATATGGAACTTATCTTTAAATGCAAGTAACAACTAGCTACAGAACTATAATATTCCTCTGAGTCATAGACACTATTGTTCGACACTTTTGATAACAGGTCACTCTCGAGGAAGGGATATGACTCCACCAAGGAAAAATCACTCTCACTAGTCTCAAATAAGGTCTAATAGCACACATATCAAGGAAATGCCAATGGCACCGACTCCAGCAACAGTTCCACCTCAAGCCTCTCATTCCTCACAGCTTGTCCCTCCCAAGGAAGTGTACCCCTTCACTGCTCAACAGTCCTTCAGTTGTACCACTCCCCTTCTAGGGATTCAACAATAGGCCGACCATGAATTCTCAGATATATGTGACACTTGGAACACATGGATGCTCTCAAGGAATTTATAAGCACCCACAAGGCCAACACACAGGAAAATCTATCTTAGCAATTCTCCCACTCAAGGATAAATGATCCACAAGCTTGGCAACCTTCTTCTTCACACCCAAACCACAAAGGATTTATAGATTTACAACTCCACTCGTTTCTCCAGTTCGCTCACCAACATGGAATGCCATACTCTCTCTCATACTAGTCGTCACTCGAATGAATAAACAACCTCCCCCAAAACACACTAATCTTAATGATTAAGTGTGCATGAAAACAACATGACAAGTGGCACAAGAGTAACCACTTCATGTCTCTTGGGAACTCGTCCCGCCTTCAAGTACTTAGGATAAAACCAATGTGACATCGAATTAGGCTTGGAATTTATTTAGTAATATTTTATTATATTCCTTAGCTTAGCCCCCTAGCTTAATCCCCTCGCATCAATCCCTTGGCCCCCTTTCCCTCTAGTGGATTCCTAGTCCCCCATACTCTTTTCATCCTGAGGTCTGCAGTAGTGATGTGTTTTATTAAGTATGATAATGTGATTAAAAAATACAAAAAATTGGCTCATTGGCCATAGCTTATAGGCTCACTAGCCTCATATCACCCATGTACCCTGGCCTAAACATCCATGCATACAATGCACTCTATCCCAAAACATATTGTCTCACCAGCTTATATGAATTGATATACATTTGTATATACATTTTTTTGATTAATTGGGTTGGTTGTCATTGATGTCAACCCTTGAAGCAAGACTGGTAGAAAATTCTGGTAGACCCAACAATATGGTTAAGGGACTCAAGTTTGTTTGAGGTATAAATGTATGAATATCAATGTATTTGTAGGTAAGACTATTCTAGATGGATAGTACATGTCATGCCATTTTTGGTGATATGTGAAACACCACATAACTCCTCACGGTTAGAGAGTTACGTCCTTGTGAAGTTGGAGAACCCTCATGAGTTATCTAGAATCCCCTAGAAGGTGAAAGAAGTCAATTTATTCTAGAAACCCCTAGAAGAAGTTTACTAGTCAAAATGGTTGTAACTAGGACTTAATCATTAGTTAAGTTGTTGCAGAAAGAAAATAATTAAAAATAAATTAGTTGCAACTAGAAGTGGTGAGTCCACTATTTTTGGATAAAGTGGTTGTAAGTGGACAAGTGGTTATAAGTTGGTTAGCCCTAAAAGAAGGAAGTTGGGTAAAGTTATTTAGAAGGTAACCCCTTGAGGAAGCCACTTGGAGAGTATAAATAAGAGAGAAAAGGTCTCCTATTAGCACCTACTGAGCACATTGAATATCAATTATTTGTGAATGTTTTATTTCAGGTACTCATTGATACATCTGAAGTTATGCAAGTCTAAGGCAGCAAGGAAGGGTTGACGATGAAAGTTTTCGAGTTGCATAATTTCTGGAAAAAAACCCTAGTTTTTTAGGTGTACGCGGCCTACAATGGACGAGGTCATGTACATAAGAGGTATGTTGATCCATATTTATGATCAGAATGAACTGATTAACAGACTGAATACAATAAACACAGAGATATCAAGAATAACACAAATATCCAATGAACAATATCTTCTATTAAATAATGAAATAGGTTGAAACTGTAAAACTGCAGAACTGAAACACTTGCTCAAATGGTGGTAGCTATCTATGAGAAGAGATGTGGCTACTATGTGCATCCGTCTGAGAAGAAAATAGATTACAATGATGCTCCAGAGGCCTTTTTGATATTTCTCATGAATGCCAAAACCCTATACATCCAAAAACCTAACCCTAGAAGGTGAAACGCCAAAAGTCATGTGGGCCCTATCGAGAAGTTGGTTTAATTTGGTACCTCAACTTCCCTTGGTTGTAACTTTTGCATACAAACTCTGTTTTAGGAACGTTATAGCCCGTTGGAAAGAACTTTCATAGAAATACACATTTTGTCGTCAAACGTTGAATCTGTTTATAGTTTGACTATGACAAGCCAAAAAAACAACATTTAGGGCCCCAAAACAGCACTGGAAGTACAACAAGATGTGTTGACATGAAAACATACAAAATAATCCAGTTGGATTAGGCGAGAGACCACTTGTATCCACCTGGAGGTTGTGTGGGGCTTCAGACAACCCCAAAAGTGTAGAACCCACAATTACACAGCAGTACAAAAGAATGTGTTGAAGAAAAAATGGACACAAGGAGCCAGTTGGAATAGGTGGGTGGCCACCAATATCCATCTAGATCAATCCTCCCCCCTTAGGAAGAAATGGTATCCATT
>WSFP011514003.1:0-12913 GCA_009831015.1 Picea engelmannii | reverse complement strand
GGAGAATACAACCTATGCCTTGATGTTGCAAGGTCCCCTTTCGATGGCTCTTTCCTTCAACACACACACCATTGCTCCAATGCCTTGAATGAAGAAGATCCAGAATCTGTCTTGAAGAACTAAAGCAAAGCTCTCAAGCATAATCTGAAGTAGAACTCTCCATACACATCTTAGCCTATTCAAAGTTAACCTTTTCCATGAGAGGTATCTCTTTATATAGTGTGAAAGAGATATAGATGAGGAGGTTAGGATGATCCCACCAAATCAGAGAAGTGAGTAAGATCCAAACCAATCTAAGACCACCTCATATTCTAGAATATTCCCTTCTAGAACATTCATGAACTTTGAATTTTCTCATGATTTAAGCATTGTCTCACCCTATGCACAAGAAAAATGTGACGACGTCATAGTCCAGGTTTAGGTCAGAGTGCGACGATCAGGCATCATCGCACCCCATGCATATAGAAGGGTGCGACGACCTTCCTTGACATGTTTTTTTTAGAGAGGTAAGTGTTGAAAAGTCAAAAAGAAATGTGTGTCTAATTTATTTTTCCCTTAAATAAATTAGACAATAAATATTAATCTATTATCTCATAATTACTTGAAATAGTTAACTGAAAGGGAAAATCAGTTAGCTATAATAAATTCGAGTTCAAAGGTTGACTGGTGGGACATGGAAGTCAAATTAGTTGTAACTAAGTTACTTGAAGTTGTAACTAAGTGACTTGAAGTTGTAACAGAGTTATTAGTGTAGTTATGTCAGTTGTAAAGTAGTTTAACTCAGTTAAGTGAGTTAACCTCAGTTGTACTAGTTGTAACTGAACTTACATTAGTGAGAGTTCAGTGAATTAATTATTAATTAATTCACAATCAATGATCTCACATGCAACTAAAGATTTACCACTGTTAACTACATGCATGTCAGATCCAGTGGAGACCCAGTTGAGATAATAGGTGAAAGGGACATTTTGTCTATCTTTTGTGATTTGAGTGAAGTGAACTCATGAAATCACACACATAGTGGATATTCCCATGAGAAATGAACAACCTAGGCAAGAGGAATTTGAATCATTTGCAGGTTTTCCATTGTAGGGATTACGCAGAGGAGGCAGGTTGTCTGGAGGCAGAGAATTGGCACATGTATTTGTTGATTTTTGTATGACAGTGTGAGACGATTGTATTGTACTGAGAGATCTTGTATTAGAGTTTTGCATGATATTGTTTCATGATCCATGAAATATACATAATATATGATAGTGGGGTTTTTATCTTTATGCTTTACCGGTAAAACATCTATGTTATGTGCGATTGATCTTTCTTCTTGATATTACAATTGGCGATTGTGTTTTAAATTCCGCAAGAATATTTGTAGAAGTGATTCTATATTTAACAGTGGCATATAATTTTTAGATCAGGAGAATCTAGGAAACACATAATTTTTATTAAAATTTCTACATGGTATCAGAGCACATGAGATTGTAGAAGCTGAGTTTGTGATTGGATAAAATTCGATTTTTCAGAAAGGCTTTCTTGGTTCTATAGCTAATTCAAGATCGAAATGGATTTCAATGGATTGAGGTTGGAGTATGCACTTGAGGGAAGATTGAAATACAATGCTTGGAAGGACAGGATGGAGGCAGTACTCAAAGACAATGGCTTGAAGGAATTCATTGATAAAGATGTTCCTAAGCCAGATGTTGTAGACGCTACAAATCTTAATGCATGGAAAAAGAAAGTGGAAAAGGCGAGGATGATTCTGTTGGAGGGAGTACGACACCACATTGTCTCAATTCTCCATGGGAAATCCACACCACATGAAATGTGGAAGACTTTGACAGATCTATTCCAAAACAACAATGACCATAGCAAATTGGTGCTCAAAGATAAACTCAAAAAGATCAAGATGGAGAAGGGCGACTTCATTCCAAAATATCTCATGAAGTTTGTCCAATGTTGGGATGAGCTGGGGAGTGTGGGAATAATAGTCATTGATGATGATTTGGTGAGCTTGGCTCTCCTAGGACTTATCAAGACTCTGTCAATGGAAGGGACAAATTGTGAGATTGGGAATGACTATGGTCGGATCTAGTGCAGGAGGAGTTCAGGCGGAACACCAGAGATGGCTCTTCATCAAAGCATGATGATGAAGAGGATTGTTCTTTGTCTACCAAGGCAAGGAAAGGGAAGGGGAATAAATTCCATTCAAAATATGAGTCTAAAGGCAAGAAGCTGGATTTGTCCAAAGTGAAGTGTTTTCATTGTCACGAACATGGGCATCTTGCTACTAAATGTCCACAGAAGAAGAAGAACAAGAAGGTTGTTGGAGATGCAGTTGGTGAGGCCCTTGCCTCACAATTTGAACTTGACTTCTCTTTGATCACATGCATGAATTTAAGTGCATTAGGATTGGTGTGGTATTTGGATAATGGTTCTTCCTTCCACACGATGAGAGATAAGGAGTTTTTCAGTGACTTGGAGGAGAGAGATCTCAAAATGCATGTAGAGATGGGCGGCGATGGATGATACAGTGCGACTAGCATTGGTACCATTATCTTTTGGAGGGAGTCAGGTAAACCATTTCAATCGAAAAATGTTATGCATGTTCCAGGTCTGAAGAAAAACTTGGTCTCAGTCACAATGTTGGAGGACATAGGCTATGATGTTATTTTCAGTGATGAAAAATATTTCCTGCAACATAAAACAACGGGTCAAGTCAAGAAGATAGGGATTTGAGTTAAGAATATCTACAAGTTGGAGGTATATGGTTGGGCTTCCATGATGGTCAAGTCAGAAAAAGTGGTGAGTTGGGATGAGGGTGAATTATGGAACAGACTATTAGGCCATCTTCATCATGGAGCCTTGAAAATCATGCAACAAATATCTACTGGACTTCCAATGGGAACACTTGTTCAGTTAGATCATTGCAAGGTTTTCACCATGGGGAAGTATGTAAAGTCCAACTTTCATGAAAAGGAGAACTATGCCTCGGTGATTGGAGAGATTTCACACAGATGTGTGTGGACCATTCTCAGTTGCTTCAAAAACAAAACATAATTATAATGTTATTTTTTTTATGACTTTTCTCGTAAATGATGGATCTTCTTCATGTAGAAGAAGGATCAAACATTCTCAAAGTTCCATGAGTTTAAAGCATTGGTGGAGAAAGAGTCGAGGAATCAAGCGAAGGCTCTGAGGAGAGATAATGGTGGAGAGTAAATCTCTAACGAATTCAAATACTTCTGTAGCAAAGAAGGAATTCAAAGAGAACTCATAGCGCCTCATAACCCACAACAAAATGGGATCACGGAGAGGAATAACAAAACAATTGTGGGTGTTGCACGAGCGATGTTGCATGATTAAGGCCTACCAATGCATCTATGGGTGGAATCATGAAACACTACAGTTTATGTGCAAAACCATTTTCCTCATAGAGTACTTGGCATGAGTACACCTGAAGAATATTTCACTAGTAAGAAACCTAATGTTTCACATTTTAAGATTTTTGGCTCATTTGTTTATGTGCATGTGACCAAGGATGCTAGGAAGAAGCTGGAACCGACTACTGAAGTTGAGATATTTGTGGGGTACACAGAAACAACCCATAATTATCATGTGTATTTTCCTAAAAGTAAGATGATTGTTATGTGATGGGATATAAAATTCGATGAGGGGAAAGACATGCAGTTGTCGCTTGAGAGGGAGAGTTAGACTTTCATGCAGAGGAGGAACTATTGGTTCCCAAAGATGAGTCTCAAGATGTGGATCAACCACATGAGGAGGTTCATGGAGTGGAGGAATCCACTCATGCAGAGCCATCCATAAAAAATGGCAAAAAGTGCACCATGGAAGATGATATATTGAGACTAGATGTTGCACAGAATGTAGGAGCCCCTACTTCACAACTCAGACAAAGACAGTCTCCTAATCGATTTACTAGATACATGGCTCTCATGAGAAAATTTATTGTGATTGAACCATATTCCTTTCAGGAAGAAGTGAAGGATCCCACTTGGGTTGATGCAATGGTGGAGGAGTATGACTCCATTATCAAAAACAGTGCATGGGAAATTGTCCCAAGACCAACCGACAAATCAGTGGTAGGTTCGATATGGATCTACAAGGGTAAGATTTTAATCATTGTTCTTTATGTTGATGATTTAATATTGTCTGATGATGAGGATGCACTCATGCAAGGATGACGTTGCAAAGGAGTTCGAAATGAAGGATATGGGCCTCCTTCATTATTTCCTTAGATTGGAAATATGGCAGCGAGATGGTGAATTTTTTGTGTCTCAAGGCAAGTATGCAAGGGAGATACTAGGTAAGTTTCACATGGAGGGATGCAAACCCATGGATACTCCTCTTCCAGGAAACTGGAGGAAAGAGGATGCTACTTATGGAGAGGTAGTGGATGATATTGTCTATTGACAGTTAATGGCTTCACTAATGTATCTAGTGAACATGAGACCAAACATTTTATATGTGGCTAACCAACTAAGTCAAGTGATGGTTAAGCCTACCAAGTTCTTTTGGAAGGAAGGCAAGCATGTCCTAAGATACCCGAGGGGCACATCAGAGTATGGATTATGGTATAGACAGAAGGATGAGGTGAAGTTGCATGGCTTCATGGATGTAGATTGGGCGGGCAACCCAACAAACAGAAAGAGCACATCAGGGGGGATATTTTGTATTATTTCTACAGTTGTTTCTTGGTACAACATGAAACATATATCTGTGGCACTCATTTCAGTGGAAGCAGAATACATGGCAGCAAGTCAAGCTGCATGTGAGGTTATCTAGATGAGAAAGATCTTGGTTGGTTTGTTTGGTTCTCATTTAGATTCGACAACGATTCATTGTGATAATTAGAGTTGCATTAAAATATTGATTAATTCTATGTTTCATGATAGATATAAGCATATAGATATTCGGTATCATCGTATCAGATATTGTGTGTAGAGGAAGATCATGTTGCTTCAGTACATTCCTACTGAAGAACATGATGTAGACATTCTAACGAAGGCACTCACAAGGAGCAAATTTGAATACCATAGAGATGGGATTGAGGTGAAGGATAATCCCTTTCTTGTTGAGAGGGAGTGTTGAAAAGTCAACAAGAAATGTGTGTCTAATTTATTTTTCCCTTAAATAATTTGGACAATAAATATTAATCTATTATCTCATAATTACTTGAAATAGTTAACTGAAATGGAAAATCAGTTAGCTATAGGAAATTTGAGTTCAAAGGTTGACTGGTGGGACATGGAAGTCGAATTAGTTGTAACTAAGTGATTTTAAGTTGTAACAAAGTTATACATGTAGTTATGTGAGTTGTAAAGTATTTTAACTTAGTTAAGTGAGTTAAGCTCAGTTGTACTAGTTATAACTGAACTTACACTAGTGAGAGTTCAATGAATTAATTATTAATTAATTCACAATCAGTGATCTCACATGCAACTGAAGATTTACCACTGTTAACTACATGCATGTCAGATCCAGTGGAGACCCAGTTGAGATAACAGGTGAAAGGGACAGTTTGGCTATCAGTTGTAATTTGAGTGAAGTGCATTCATGCAATCACACACACAGTGGTTATGCCCATGAGAAATACGTAGCCTAGGAAAGAGCAATTCGAATCATTTTTAGGTTTTTCCATTGTAGGGATTGCACAGAGGAGGCAGGATGTTTGGAGGCAGAGAATTGGCACATGTATTTGTTGATATTTGTATGACAGTGTGAGATGATTGTATTTTACCGAGAGATCTTGGATTAGAGTTTTGTATGATATTGTTTCATGATCCATGAAATATACATAATATATGATAGTGGGGTTTTTATCTTTATGCTTTCCTGGTAAAATATCTGTGTTATATGTGATTGATCTTTCTTCTTGATATTTCAATTGGCGATCGTGTTTTAAATTTCGCAAGAATATTTGTAGAAGCGATTATGTATTTAACAGTGGCATATAATTGTTAGATGAGGATAATCTAGGCAATACATAATTTGGATTAAAATTTCTACTGAAAGAAAATCACTTTTCCCATGGAGAAAGTCTTCTTTTAATATTTTCAAGGAACATTAGCACATGTTGTCAGGTGATCACTGGGGTGACCAAAATAATGTGTAACAAGGTTCGTGGAAGGTCTGCATGTAGTTGGTGGTTTTTTCTCCAGTTAAAAGATAAGTATCATTTCCGTTCTTAATTATGTATGTTATGCATCTCTATGATTCTTGAAATGTTATCATGTGTTCCGGTGCATGTAGGAATTACAGTCAATATTTGAGTCTGTATGGTAGCAGTAATTCTATGTTATTTGTTTTAAATTCATTAGAAATGCATGTTATATATATATATATATATATATATCTGTGTGTGTGTGTGTGTGTGTGTGTGTGTTCCTCTGTGACATTTCCCGACCTGTTGGTGGCTGGGGACGTTAAAAATTGGTATTAGAGCTAAGTGAAGTGTACGAGTAGTGGCGTTGCCCGACCTGTTGGTGGTTGGGGACGTTACATTGTGGTCGTGAGGACTGGTTCTATGGGAATAAAGGTGCTCATAGCTAGAACATTGCATGGAATCTCTTCGAGGAATTGCATGTTTGCATGAAGGGAAGACAATGAACCCTCAATTGAGGAACGAGGACCTTCCAAAATTTTTGAGTAAATTATATGGATGTCAAAGGAATGCTTAAAGCAATTCATTTGAAACCTCGAGTTTCATGAATGATGATATTAGGGTTGTGATCGATTCAGAGTAGAAAATATGGTTCTGCTAAAATAATAAATATGGACAAAGAGTCCATATGGTAATAAGTTGGTTGAATTCAAACACACCTTGGAAAGAGTGCCTAACCTGAAATCGATGCAAGGGTGCATTGGGTATGAATGTGGCCACGAATGTTGACACATTCATTAAAGTCAATTGGTATCTAAATTTCATTTTGAAAAGTTGACATACTAAACTGATGCATGTGTAAGGAATGGAATTTCCTTTTTCTTGTATCATCGAATAGATAAAAGTGATTTGACTATTAGCATGCACAATTTAAGAATTGTTTGTGATGACATTATAAAGGTGCAATGAAAATATATGTGCATGGGAAACTAACAATTTGTTTGGATGATTGAAGTTGAAAGTGCAGGAAACAAAGGGGTCTTGGATATGGTAGCATTGTAAGCCCATAAGGAAGACCATTTGCTTGCTAAGCCAAACTACTATGGGAAGGAAAGTCCCATAATTATGAATTTGGTTCCTGTGCGGAACAAATATGAAAACAAAGTGTGGAATTTGGAAATCTGTGGATGACAGATTTACAAGAAAATTTTGAATTTAAAATTTATGATGATGTCTCATGAATTTTTCTATGCCTGTGATACAGGTGAGAAGAAAAAATTTGTCTAGAAAGGACAGATGAAGGTTGTCAAGATGTAAAAGCATGAAAAATGGCTACTGCTGAGCCGTGAGAACCCCATGGTAATCCATGATTTCCTAGAATATGTTGTGTTGAGGTAACACAAGCCAGAGGGATGCCTCGACAGAGAAAGTCCGAGGGACACCTTGACTATAAGGCTCGATAAAGTATCTAGAATTATTCCTATGTGATAAAACCTTGGAAAAGAAAGATGGATCACCCGAGGAACTGTATAGCAGAGAAGGGGATGACTGAGCCTGGGCCTGGAGGGTGAGTGTCTGGAAGGAAGAGGATACTTTGATAGTTCTTGTAAATTATTGATTGGGATCATTCAAACGATGGATAGATATTCTTCTGCGAGAAACCCTTGGCAAGGAAAGATGGATCGCTCGAAGAACTGTATAACAGAGAAGGGGATACCTAAGCCTGGGCCTAGAGGGTGAGTGACTACAAGGAAGAGGAGACTCTGATAGTTCTTGTAAAATATTGGGATCATGCACAGAATGGGTATGTCAAGGAAAAATAGTAAGTCTGGATAACAATACAGCCATGTGGACACAAATCCACAAACTGTGCAAATAAGTATTGTGCTAGATTATGAATTTTTCCTACAAATTTTATGCAACAGTAAAAATATTTTCACATGAGATTATGATTAATGTGCTTGTTGTCTAACAATTATTGAAGGCATGTGATGAATATTAAGAGTCTGAAAAAGGACCGGACTGAGGAAGAAGGTCAAGATTTCTGAAGTGGCTGAATAAGAAAGGCATCTCAGGTGTTTCTAAGAAATAACACCGAGGTCAGTGTTCCATTTAAGGGGGAGGGAATTGTAACACCCCTGTTTCCCCCACCTTGTAATTATTTGTTAATTATAATTACCATGTTGTGGCATGGGAACAATATAAGTGTATTATGGTTTAAACTGCCAATGATTGACTGTGGGGGTGAAGCCTCGAAGTACTGGACATGATATCACTAGAGGAGAGAGTGAGGATATTGTAGAGAGGGTCAATTAGTTAAAATGAACCAAACTCCCTTTGTCAAGATAATGAGCCTCTTTGGATCCCAAGGAGAGAAATGAGTTAATGAAAAAGGATTGGTGGTTGAGAAATTAACCACCCCCATGAATGGAAACATGGTTTGACTGAAGAACTTCATCCCAAAGTACTGCAGG
This sequence comes from Picea engelmannii, assembly GCA_009831015.1. Lineage (NCBI taxonomy): Eukaryota > Viridiplantae > Streptophyta > Pinopsida > Pinales > Pinaceae > Picea > Picea engelmannii. The sequence goes on along the minus strand of WSFP011514003.1, from coordinate 4,321 downwards.
GTCTGCCAGACCAAGCTGACCCAAGTTCCATTCTGACAGAAGGAACAGGATGGGTTGAGAACCATCCTGGGAAAATATATAGAAAAAATAGAGACAAGGAAAAAGATATAGACAAAGAGGAGAGAACACAGATCTCTCCAGAGGATTATGAATAGAAGGCCACGATCTTGGTGTTGAGTGAGAATCTAATAAACCTCGCCAAGGCCATGATAGAGAAAGAGATCTCTTAATTTTTGCAGAGAACAAAACCCGAGCAGAAGCTCAAACCAAGAAATAATCCTTGAGAAACTGCAAGAGTTCCCTGTTGATATCATGGCTTGGCACGGGGGTGGCCAGAGTGCTATGAATGAATGCCTCTGAGCATATGGTTGGGTTGAGAGGAAAAAACCCATTGTTAGTTAGTTGGCTACCACCTATAATAGATAAGTATTTTCATATCCTGTGTAATTGGACTGTAACTGTAGATTAAAGTTGGATATCCTGTGAATGCTTTAGGGATGTGCATGTCTGCTTAATGGTTATATTGTATCCATTTTATTTCTTCTTGATTGTGTATTTAGGAAAGTAAGAAATTTTATGGTTCAGACATGACTTGTACTCATAATTGCTTGAACCCTGTGGTGGTTTAAACTAGAGCAAAGAACTGTGAGTTTGTCGACCTTGGGCACAGTTTCACATGTGCATGTCGACACTCCTAGTCATTTTGAGTTCCTTGGAGGAAGGAATATGTTAAATCTCAGGAGGGATAGTGCACATATGCACAAGCTCTCTGTGAGGTGGGAAGAGACCGATAACCCTTAAGTTCTAGAGTTAATATATGAGTGTAAGAGGTGCGTGGAGGATTTCTCTAAGTGTTGAGTTTAGGAAAATTAGTGCAAAATACTTAATTATTTAAGGAGCTGATAGAACTCAAGTAGAATAGAGAGTTTCAAGCCCCTAAAGGAGAGATCATTTCGTTTGAAATACAAATGGATGATATTAGTTCGGGAGAAGCCAAATTTATTCATGATCATCGGATTTGGAGAAAGAATACGGGTGTTAACCCTTAGAACCCTTTGAAATTCACGGATCTGGCGAATTGAGCATATTCGTTGCACAGGAGGTGAAAGCCCCCAAAATCCCAAAGTTAATCTAGGTCGTAGGTCTGAGGATGCTTGAGAACTATTTTGACCATAAGATCTATCTTATAGTTAGTCTGCGTTGATGACTTTGGGAGGATAGAGGTTTGGTAGCACCAAAACCCTTGAAGTCCTGAATTTGATGTGGAACATCGATCTAAGGATCCTTCGGGATCCCTCATGACCATTCGATCGTGGGGATGCAAGTATCAACATTGCAATCCTATGGGAGCCGATGTGTTGAGTGATGAGGTTTCCAGGTGTCACTCTCAAAGTGGCACACACTAGGATCCAAAGGACCCTTGAACGAAATTTAAGAGCTGAAGCTCTTAAGCATATCTGAGTGGTTCAAGACAAAGGGACAGATTTCGTCAGATCCTGTGCTTCGGGTGAAATCAGTTCGGGAGAAAAGGCGATGTGTTGAACAAGAAATACTTAAGGTCAGAGAGCTGGAGTTCATCTAATCCATCTGTCAGCTGAGGAAAGGTGTCAACATATCTTCCATTTTGGGAGATATCCACTTCAGAGGAAAGTGGGGTCATGTGAGTTGAGAACTCTCGAAGTAAATCATGACCGTCAATTTGAGAGAGACACGTGTTGAAAGATCATTGACTTCGGGTGAAATCACTTCGGTAGAAAGCGAGTGGGGAGAGTTTGAAACTCCCAAAGCCTGAAGATGTGAAGTAATTTATAGTCGTTGATCTGCGGGAGACACGCATCAGGATATCACGTACTTCAAAAGTGGGGAGAAAGAAATGCGGAGTAGAGGGATGCCCGAAGTGGATCCCCACCATTGAATGAGAGGGATGCATGGTGCACAATCCTTAACTTCGAAAGAAAACACTCAGGGAGAAAAACAATTGGAGTGCTAAGAACTCACGAATGCTGAAGTCCCGAAGAAGATCATAATCGTCGATCATGAGGGACACGTGGCGCTCGATCTGTAACTCCAGGTATGGATTACTTTAGAGGAAAAAGGTATAGGAATTTTTTAAACTCTTGAAGTAAACCAGGGCCATCGAAATCCCTGAGGACACACGATGTCGGATCATGAACTTCAAAGGTTTGCCACTCTGGAGGATTTGTGTGGCAGTCGTCTTGACACCTGTTGTCTTGGTGTCTGGTCATAGCCCACAGTCATATGCAAGTATAGGGGGATGAAAGAACCTGAAGAACTTGGGAGAGGATATCTTCCATCTCTGAGCTCATTTAGGAGCATGAAGATCGTGGATGGAAAGCTCTCGAAGAGTGATAAGAATGGAATAGAGACCCCGAATGAGAGTATTGATTTCCCTAAGAAGAGAGAAAATTTGAGTCCCCACCCTGGGTGTGTTACAGATCATCCTAATTTCTTCATCCATCCCTCTTCACTCTATATAAGGAGGGATATCTCATGGGAAAAGTTAGGTTGGCTTATGAAAGAAGAATTCTACTGAAGATTGTTCTTGTGATATCTTTGCTTTAACTTTCCAAGTCAGGTTTTGTATACTCTTCATAAAAAACATTGGAGAAAAGGTGTATGTATTGAGGAAAAGGGACATCAGAAGGGACCTTGCAACATTAAGGCATAGGTTGTATTCTCCATTTTCATCAATATAATGCAGTAATACGTTTCTTCCCTATAAAAGTGTCTCTATTTTTATTGCATAACTCCTTTATCTTATGCATAGGTTTTTATTGGAATATATATATCGTTGCTCTCTCTTTGTTGGTTTGTGTTTCTCAATAGGTTCAACATCCCGCAGACCTTGAGATGGAGTAAGAACAACACTAGAAAGGATCAAACAATGTTTAAATGGTATGCCAAATAGTATACAATACAATGGGAATTTAAGGAGAAGTATGTACTCTGTCATGTTTTGTTCTAATTTCTTTTTGAATTTAGGGAGATTAGTTCATGTCATCACTTACCGATTTTTCCAGTAAAAAAATTGGTGACCATACTGGGGAATGTCCTCTTTTGGTATTTGATTATTTTTGCTTTTAGCTTCCCTACTTTTATTGATTTTTCATTCTCTGAGTCACTAAGTGATTCAAGTTGACTCTCAGATCCTGAAAGTTCATTGAAAAACCCTGTCCTTTTTTCATTTTTTCTCAAGTTTTAGTCATCATTGCACCCTGCTGTGAGAACCAGTGACATTGTCGCACTATGTCCTTCTACTTCCTGTGAAGATACCTAAATGTCGCACTGTGTCCTTCTGCTACATGCGACAATTTCTGAAGAAATATTTTGAGTGGCAGTTAGTATTTCTCTTTACCCAGATTCTTTATCATTTCTTGGGGTGAATTTTTGGTCATGTTGAATGATTATTCACATCTTGGTTTGCAATTTTTAGTTGATATTGATCATTTTTCAAGTTTTTGAGGTCTTTATCATAAGCTTCAAATTTCTATCTTTCACTTGTTGCTACAAGGGTATAATCTATTGTGAGTTAAGTTTGGGGAATTGCATTGTCAGTGCATTCATTTTCTTGAACAATTTTTTATTTTTCCTTGATTCAGATCTCTGTTTTTATTGACATGAAAAAGAATTGAAAATTATATTTCCATTCGTAGTGTTTACAAGAAACTTTTTGCATTCTAGATTTTTCTTAAAAGAGAAAATTGGAAGATTTTATTTCTTTGATTGTTTGATATCAAGATTGTTCAAAGTTTAAAGGAATTCTTATATTGCAACTTGTTGTAGTTTGGGAAAAACAAAATCTTCTCTCTTATGTAATTATAGTTCATCGAACAAAAAGATTGCATCTCATCTCTCTTTTCATGTTTTTGAGTCAGGGTCAAGCACTTCATCATTTTCATCTCCGCTTTCTTTTTTAGTAAAACAACAACCATTAAAATTAAGGGTAAGTTTAAAATTTATTTAGCAAATTTTATTTTCTAGAATTCTTGTACACCAACATTAGCTAGGGATAGAGCTTTGGAATAGGTTGTGAGGAATACTCTCCAAAGCATCAAAACACACAATAGCATCTTGTGAATAGGGAGAGTTAAATCCACTTGCTACATTTTGTCCTAAGAGGCCCTTCTAACATAAGGGTCAATCACGAGGTCACATTAAGGTCAACATAGTTACTCACCCTGCTTTGTTGGTCCTAGTGTAGTGAATGCATGTATTATTGGGGGTCACTTGAGAAAAAAATCACGTGCGGACCTTCTCGAGGAGATTTCAGGCTTAGATACCCTGTCATTGCACATATATC